>CAJQUW010010713.1:0-218331 GCA_907163375.1 Prostheceraeus crozeri
GTCGGAGCTCGCTTACTTGAAAAAATCCTAAGTGTCAGAGTGACTTTGTATGGGTAAAATTTTGAAAATTTTCCAAAGTGTGGAATTTCGACCTGGGACCGCCACCAAAACATTTTTCATCAAATTTCACTGACCTCCCCCCCCCCGACAGCAATCTTCTAACTTTGGTTCTAGTGGACGGATTTTGTCTTACAGCTACTCGTTTGAAAGAGGAGAAAAAACTGCTCGACAACATTTTTTGTTGCGAGTCAATCGGACCAGCCGTTCAAAAGTTAGAGCGGTTACAAGATTTTAGGTCGGAGCTCGCTCACCTGAAAAAATCCTAAGTGTCAGAGTGACTTTGTATGGGTAAAATTTTGAAAATTTTCCAAAGTGTGGAATTTCGACCTGGGACCGTCACCAAAACATTTTTCATCAAATTTCACTGACCTCCCCCCCCCCCGACAGCAATCTTCTAACTTTGGTTCTAGTGGACGGATTTTGTCTTACAGCTACTCGTTTGAAAGAGGAGAAAAAACTGCTCGACAACATTTTTTGTTGCGAGTCAATCGGACCAGCGTTCAAAAGTTAGAGCGGTTACAAGATTTTAGTTCGGAGCTCGCTCACCTGAAAAAATCCTAAGTGTCAGAGTGACTTTGTATGGGTAAAATTTTGAAAATTTTCCAAAGTGTGGAATTTCGACCTGGGACCGTCACCAAAACATTTTTCATCAAATTTCACTGACCTCCCCCCCCCCCGACAGCAATCTTCTAACTTTGGTTCTAGTGGACGGATTTTGTCGTGCGATAGCTCGTTTGAAAGCTAAGAGTGAGACAAATTCAGTGAAAGAATCGGCTTGTTCCTATCTGTCTTCGTTCAGAAGTTAGAGCGGTTACAAGATTTTAGGTCGGAGCTCGCTCACCTGAAAAAATCCTAAGTGTCAGAGTGACTTTGTATGGGTAAAATTTTGAAAATTTTCCAAAGTGTGGAATTTCGACCTGGGACCGTCACCAAAACATTTTTCATCAAATTTCTCTGAATGAGGGGGGGGAGGGGGGGTCAGTGAAATTTGATGAAAAATGTTTTGGTAAAGGTCCCAGGTCGAAATTCGGAAGTTTTAAATTTTTCAAAATTTTCACCACACTGGAGCTCTCACACTTAGGAATTTTTTCACTTGTGGCATGTTACATGGACATGTGCTGACGGACCAACTTCCCGTGGTCATATGAGAATGGTTCAGGTGTCATATTGTAAAGAATGATGAGACGAATCGTTTGCAACAAACCGCATGTCGCTACGATGAATACTTTCGGAGATAGAGCCATTTTAAGTTTTCTTCCGAGCATATATAAACCCCCGACAACGTAAGTCTGATCACTTCATCGAAAGACGAGGTAAGCGACGGTCGTCGCTCTGAGCTCCCGATATCGGGTGTTTCAAAGGACTCTATCTTTTGAAGTAGGCAAGCTATCTTCTTACTTCAAAGTTTGTATGATAGAGTTTGATAGTGTCTTTACTACTGATAAAATTTTTTAAAAGTAGTATGAGTAGTAAAATGCGGAATTTTTTAAAAATTCTTAATTTTCACTTTTTTCAAAGTTTTAACATATAGACTAAGGTTTTCAAGTATCCTGAGTTCAAATATGCTATCAGATTTGAAATTTAACTAAGTCTAAGGCAGCTTTGAGGGGTTAGATCCCAGCTACTGATCACTACCTTTGACTCGGCGTTCCTGTTACCACTTCGGGGCAGTGACAATGATGTCTTCAGCTGTAAAGAGCGGGTATCGGGGAAGATCTCTCACTTCCCTAGTGATCAGTACAAGGCCTTCGGGCTGTTGACGGGATCGAGTGCCACTCACTACACTCTTTAGGAATATGACTGTACTACATGATTCCAAACTTATACAAATTTCATTATCTTACAGCTAACGATAAATCTAACATGGCTAACGACAAAAATCGTAAATACCATATCAAAATGTGTGTGTGCGGTCGTATAAATCGCAGTGCGGACGCCAAGGCTCACGTCAAGAAGGCGGGCACCGGCCACATGATTATCTTGAATAGGGTTGCGTGCGTGAAGTGTAGAGTGCTGAAGGGTGATGAGGATGAGGCGCGTTTTTACAGAGTGCATGCTGACTGTAGTGGTGGTTTAGTGACTGATTTGAGATTTACGCAGTTGATTGTGGAAGAGAGGGAGCGAATGTTGGCGATCGAGCGAGAGGGTAAGGCTGAGAATGTTGTTGAGAATGTTGTTGAGAATGATGAGTTGGCGAGAGCGGTTGCGTCGTTGGAGGGTGAGATTGGGCGAAAGAGAGTGCTTGAGAGTGATGATGAGGATGATGTGGATTTGGATAGGGAGCGAGTGAGGAAGCGTGTGAGGAAGTTGAGCTCTTCGTCATCGGAGGTGTCAGACATCGTCATCACCGACCCCCCGAAGAGCTCATCTTCCCCAATAGTGAAGGGTGGTGGGGTACGGAAGCAGTCGGCGCGGTGGGATGAGGACATGGAAAAGAAGCATGTGTCGCAGCAAGCGGCACATGCTTTGTTGGTAGATCGCTACGAAAGTTTGAAGAAGGTGAATGAGAGAACGTTGAGTGAGTTGAGTGAGCTGAAAATGAAGGAGGTGAAATGTAAGGAGGTGGCAGATGAGAATATCCGTATGAGGCGTGTTGTGAAAGAGTTGAAGGAGAATGTGCGAGTGTTGGAAGACAAGAATGATGAGTGTGAGAAGAGGGCGAGTGCTGCGGAGAGGAGAATGGGAGAGGCAGAAGCGAAGTTTGAGGAGATGATGAAGGAGATGAGTGTGTTGAGAGCGAGGAATGTTGAGTTGGAGAGGACTGTGGCTCGGCGGGGTGATGAGAGGCAGGCGTGTGAGAAGTTGGAGCGCATGAGGGATGAGTGGGAACGTGTGAATGAGGATCGTTTGTTTGAATTTCACATCCCTATTCGGGATAATCATTTGGCCGGCGAAGTACTCGTAAACCAAAGTCTCGATGAAAGTATAGTATGCTACAATGGTCATCCGAGTAAGAAATGCCTCCACGCCACACTAAGAATGCGCGGGCATCTGCACAAATTTTCAATCAGGAAGCCCGCGAGACTGCCTAAGGATGACTAACTTGGTAAGTGAAAAGCAAATAAGATAGTATATCCTATTCTAATACATATCATTTTCATTGCAGATCTTTGCCCGCCTTCACCACCCCATCAATTTACTCCCGAGAACGAACCATCGGCTCTCTTAAGGGCCACCTAGGGGCAAGACATGATAGAACCTCCACGCGGTTTGCCCTGGGCAGTCTTCGGACTGGCGAATACTATCATTAAGTTGAATCTGCTATCAGTCAACTTGAACGTTGCGTCGCGTTAGAGGGGTATATAAACCACTGCCTCTCATTTCATTTCATTTCAATCATGCAGACGCCGAACAGTCAAGTCAGCTCTCCTCGCGGACCGCAGTTAAGGCCGCGAAATTTATTTGAGGAGTTTGTCAGGCTAGAGGAGCAAGACAGAGTTTTTAATAATCTTGCTCGGATTGGCAATCCGATGACAGCAACTGCTGTCAATCCAACGGAATGGCGCTACATTCCACTTTTTAGCCATGTGCCAGTCAGTGTGGAAGTCGACAGTGCTACCAAAGAGAGAGTCAAAGACTCTCTCAGCAGAATTGGTAGGGTGTAAGATGACGTTACTCCCGAGAATGAACCATCGGCTCTCTTAAGGGCCACCATGGGGCAAGACATGATAGAACCTCCTCGCGGTTTGCCCTGGGCAGTCTTCGGACTGGCGAATACTATCATTAAGTTGAATCTGCTATCAGTCAACTTGAACATTATGCAGTCGATTGCTATCCCTGAAGCATTCTGATTCGCTGTTGAGCAATTCATTGTTGAAAACCCTATATAAGCCAGAAGATTGTAGCGCTTCTCATTCAATTTGAAGTCACGATGGAAGCGACATCTGCCGACAACATTCCCGTCTTCACTGATGAAGACAACGGCATTCCCGAGTTCGTCATCCTCGACGAGTGGGATGAGGAGGATGAGAAGAAGGGGAAGATCAAGAGGATCGTTTGGACGGATGAGGTATGGACTCCAAATACCACTCGCATCCGAAAGGTGCCAGATGCACCAGTACGACCTCGGCGGTATAGGGTCTATGACAACCTAACCGTCATACCCATTGACTATTCCAGTCAATAGTCAAATTCACGTCCCCCGAGAACGAACCATCGGCTCTCTTAAGGGCCACCATGGGGCAAGACATGATAGAACCTCCTCGCGGTTTGCCCTGGGCAGTCTTCGGACTGGCGAATACTATCATTAAGTTGAATCTGCTATCAGTCAACTTGAACGTTGCAAATGCAGTTCGGTGTAATACTTCCTTTCGACGGGCGTTCCTGTAAAGGGCGGCGGTGAAACCCGTAGCTATGTATACCGCAAGGGACATTCGGCAATGGTCAATCTTGTTAAACCTCTCTGCGTCATGTTTGCAAGTGATTGCCTCTGTCTCAACGTAGTATGCATTCGCGCCAGGGCGACATTTAGCCAACTGTCGAGGGTTGCCTAAAACTTTCCATTGCATACGTTATGAGAACCATGAGTTCTACCTGTCTCTATCAATGAGACGAATTGATGAATGGAATGAAATGGGAGGACACTCACGCGCCACACGCAACATAACACACTTCTCTCTTCCGTAGTCTAACAAGCTCTTTACACATGGATCGCAGTCGATTGCTATCCCTGTATCAGAAGTGTAAGCTATCTTAATTTATTTGACACTATTTCATCTACCATCATCGCCCATATGAAATGTTTTAAGATTTACAAGTTAGACTAAGCGTGCTACTATTTCCAAATGAAAAAGTATACATGGTTAAATCATCCACTTAAGCCCATCCGTAGTCTAACAGGCTCTTTACACATGGATCGCAGTCGATTGCTATCCCTGTATCAGAAGTGTAAGCTATCTTAATTTATTTGACACTATTTCATCTACCATCATCGTCCATATGAAATGTTTTAAGATTTACAAGTTAGACTAAGCGTGCTACTATTTCCAAATGAAAAAGTATACATGGTTAAATTATTCACTAAAGCCCCATTCAAGTAAGTCAGTATGAAAGCAAAGATAATACGAAATAAAAATTTATTATGGCATGTATTTCAAAAGGTCTTCATCGTCAATATCGTCCCAGAGTCTGGCTTCACATAGATCACAAAAACAGTTGAGCTGCTTTAAACGTTCTTCTGCAGCGTCCCTCACTTTCTCAATGTACGCCCACTCCGCCACGGTTCGCGGTTGGGAGTTAGGGGTGTACCACTCCCATATTTGATGCAAGTGCGACTTGCTGGTCATCTCCATCACCCCTTCGGTATCATATTGTAAATATTTCCACCGTATGCCTGTTAGGTCGGGCAACTCCTCTTCATCCTCCTCCGATAATGATAACTTTCGTATATTGTCGAGATTGTATGTCTTCTCCACCTTCACCTTTCTTGGTGCATTTGGTGTAACGAGCACCTTTGCTGATGTACATGGAGAGGAGAACTCCAATGCGGTATTTGGTGTTGTTGGAGGACTTGTCATGTTGTCTTTGAAATGCTGACTTTGAATAATGATAACTTTAACATTTTTCTAATTCTTAAGTATACACAAGCAGCCAATCAGAATGAACATCCAATGAATGAAGAGAATGAAAGTATATAAGCAAAGTGACATTCGTGTCATTTCACTCTGTCTTTGAGACGTATAAGTGAAGTGTTCTCTAGCAAATTCTATATTTGAGGCGTACAAGTGAACTGCTCTCTCGTGAATTCCAAATTTGAGACGTATTATTTGAGTGAAGTCTATATCTTGTTGAAGTATCAACCTTAAACTTGATTTCGTTGAAATGGTAAGTTGAAAATTTCTTCACTCATCTCCGTCAAACGTGTGGTTAATAGCATCTTCCTCAATTTCAGCCATCAACTTCATCACCAACGCCCTCCCTTCTCGAGGAAAGTTTAGAGTCGTTGAGTCAAGGTAGGTTGTAACAATACACTGAGACTTGAACAGAGATGATAGAATGATTTCTCTTTCAGGTGATGTGAGTTCCAGCTCAGGACTCTCGCGACAAGACAACGAGTGGGAATGTGCCGACTGCGGACATATGTTTACAAGGAAGCACAGTCTCCTTCGACACATCAAACAACGTGTGTGTCAACGCAAAGCGGCGTCAATCTCCGGAGGTGAAGTTGATTCTGACGATGACATCTCCTTTCCTTGCGATTTGTGCCCTCTTTCTTTTGATAGCACTTTCAGCGATCTTCGCACAGACTTCAACACACGCATGCAAATGATCACTACACCAACGGTACCTCTACCATCTCCCTCATTAATGTTTCACATAATAATTTAGTACGCGACTACTGCATGGAGTCCAATACTCAAATAGTAGATTTTCCTGAGTGGCTCCTTCAAAATTCTAACATTATCGAAGCGCTCTTCAACAATTTAGACAATTTTAGAATGAAGGCGCTCATCTACCTTAAACTAAAATATATTAAGATAGATTTTCAAACGGGTCAAGTGACGGAGAGAATACAGTTTCATGTTCCTTCCTCTTCCGCAACCGAAGTTGTAGACTGCGAGTCTTGGCTAAATTTTCACATTCAATGTTTAAAATCAAATGTAGATAAATTCAATCAACGCGACAGCGCTCTCATTTTTGATGGTGTGGACTCAGCCATATTCAAAATTTCCCTATTAGAAAGTCATGCAGCTCGAGGTACATTTAAACTACCAAAAACGTTGTATAATAAGAAAGCTGTCATCAATGTCGATTGTAAATCACAGTGTTTCAAATATGCAGTCCTATCCATCCTTCACTATAATGATATCAACGCACATCGAGATCGCACCTATAGCTATAGACAGTGGGAGGATGAACTAGACTTTGAAGGTTGTGATAGTAACAACATGAAAATCAAAGATGTAGAAACGTTCGAAAAACATAATAAGATTAAAATTGTCGTTCACGTGTGGGAGAAGGGGTTGAAGGGTGCCCGCTATAATTCACGTTCAACTTGTTATGAACGTGTAGTCAACCTCTTATTAGTAAAACAAGATGATAGCGAGGAATGGCACTACTGTGGTATTCCCAAAATCTCTCGCTTGTACACTCACTTGGGGCACTCTAAAAGAGGTGAAAATTTTGTATGCGACCGCTGCATCCGCTCCTTTTGGAGTAAAGATAAATTTGAAACTCACTATGAATGGTGCAAGCGAGGTAAATTACAAATGGAACGCATGCCCAAAGATAAAATATTTTCACATAGGGATAATGGTGACGAATTAAGTCCCCTGCGTGTCATTTACGCAGACATAGAATGCTACATTGATGATATCATCCACAAGCCAGCAGCCATATCCTGCTATGAAGTATGGCATGACCACTTTAGGAATAGACAAAAACAAAATGCATACTTGGCAAGGTGAAGATTGCATTTCAAAATTTCTAGAATTTCTCGATAAAGCTGCTAAATTTCAACAATCATATGATTCCCAATTGCAGCGTAAGTCACTACATATGTCAGATGAAGACAAACAAAAATTTGAAAGTTGCACATCCTGTCCTAAATGTCATAAAACGTTTGATGACGATAAAATTAAGAAAGTGCGTGATCATGATCACATCACTGGTAAATTTAGAAACGCACTCTGCTCCAAATGTAACTTTTCACTTAGGTTGAGACGTCGTGTACTACCCGTCATTTTTCATAACTTTAAGGGCTATGACAGTCATATGCTCATAAAAGGAGGGTTGAGCCAGATGAAATCGTGGCAGTTCAATGTTATAGCACAAACGAGAGAAAAATTCATGGCAATGACAGCAAAAGTACCAGTAGATAAAACTAAAGAAAATAAGACAGTCTTCTTCGAAATAAAATTTTTAGATTCATTTCAATTCATGTCAGCGTCACTAGCTTCTCTCGTTCGAAATCTCAAGTTTCTTCCCCATAGTCAAACTTTGAAGAAACACTATCCAAACTTAACGGATGAAATAATCACTCGCAAAGGAGTCTTTCCCTATGCGTATTTTAGCTCAATGTCTAAACTAAATGAAACAACCCTTCCTTCCATTGACAAATTCAAAAACGATTTGACGGGTGAAGATTGTCCGGTAGAGGACTATGAACATGCTCAAGAGGCATGGTTAAAATTTGATTGTAAAACGTTTGGCGATTATATGATCGCTTACTTAGAATTAGATGTCATTTTGCTGGCTGATGTCTTTCAGGAATTTCGACGAGTGGCATTAGAAGAAGACAAATTAGATCCTGTCCACTTTGTCAGTCTACCAGCCATGTCCTTTAAATCAGCCTTTAAAATGACTGGTGAGACCATTCATCTCTTACAAGACCCGGAGATGTATAATATATTTGAGCGCGGAATACGCGGTGGTCTCACATTTGTAAATAAACATCATATAAAATCTGAAACAGTAGGTGATGATCATATCCACCTAAAGTACTATGACCAAAATAATTTATATGGCAGTTCACTGTCTAAACCACTACCTCATTCCGAGTTTAGTTGGTTAAATCAAGATGAGCTTGAGTATTACTCCAACCCTTCAAACATACTGAAGATTCCAGATGAAGGTGATTGGGGATATTATTTTGAAGTGGATTTGATTTATCCAAATAGCATTAAAAATAAAACTGCTGATTTCCCACTCGCACCTGAATCTGGTGAAGTGACTGAAGATATGTTTTCACCATTCATGTCACAATTTCATAATAACTTAACAGAGTGTGGACAGCCAAGGTACAAACCATGCCGCAAACTTTTACTCACCCAATATGATAAGAAAAATTATCTCGTACACTTCTGCATATTAAAATTCTATTTAGAAATGGGCATGCTTCTAAAGTCAGTTCACCGCATTATCAAATTTAGACAGAAAGCCTTCCTCAAACCCTACATAGATAGTAACAGTCAAAAACGTGCACTCGCCCAAAATAATTTTGAAAAGGATTTTTATAAATATAAGAATAACAGTCTATTCGGAAAGACCATGGAGGATGTTAGAAAACGTATGAATTACAAACTAGTCGTTGATGAACAAAAATATCACAAATTGACCTCATCACCTCTTTTCATTGATAGAGACATCATCGATGAGGATCTTGTAGGTGTTAAAATGATTAAATCAGAAGTTGAGTTGTGCAAACCCATCTATATTGGGCAAGCCGTTTTAGATTATTCCAAGCTTGAAATGTATCAACTCTTCTACAAAATATTAAAACCATGCCCTCTCGTAAAAGAGGTTCGCTTGCTGGGTGGTGATACAGATAGTTTCTTTTTAGGAATTACCACTCAAAAAGATTTAAATTTTAATGAAGTAGGTAAGTCATTAGAAAAATATTTCGACACATCTAACTACAATCCCACTCATCCACTCTATTCCATACAGAATAAAGCCAAACTTGGTTGTTTTAAGGATGAAACAGCAGGAAAGGAAATAGATGAAATGATTCTCCTCCGTCCTAAAATGTATTCCATGAAACTAAAAGAATGTGCAGATAGTATTAAGCGTGCTAAAGGTATATCAAAATCCATTGTTCATAAAATGAAACATCGGTCCTATAAGAAGGCCTATAAAAATAAAACTATAACGTTTGTCAATATGACAATCTTAAAATCTCAAGTTCATACTGTGAAAACGTACACGTTCAAGAAACGAGCACTTTCAGCATGGGAGGATAAGAGGTGTTGGATAGGACATAACACATCTCTTCCACATGGACATCCTGACACAAACATACCTCCACCCAAAAGAATAAAACTCACGCTACCACATTCAGGAGATGTATTGACATAATCAACTTTAACTCAGTATTTTGATGTTGCTTTTTGTAGATATACATGGTTGTTTTATGTATCGCATGAGATCGTTTCTTCCTTGTGAATATATGCCTACAGTCAGCCCATTCCCCCTATATCTGTGAAAAGACTTTTTCATATACATATTTTTATTTCAATAAACATATCACAATGACTTCACTTTGTTTTCCGAAACACTAAAGTTACGAGGGATTTAGTATCTTTCACGTGGATGCACTCTTGTAAACCATTGGTAATTTTGATAGCAATAGAGGGTATAGTTTGTTTGATGACGGGATGATAGAAAATAGATTCAAACATCTTCTCGACTATTCCATATGAAGCGTCTTTATCATGAATGAAATCACGTAAAATGTATTCTTTTTTCTCACCAACAGAAATAGGTAGAATCAAATCACTTTGAATGTAAAGGTGCTGTTCATGTTTATCAAGTGTCATTGGTGTTTCTATACCAATCGTATGCGCAGCAGCAAACACAGTTTGTAGCATTGAAAAACCAAAGAGTTTTTTCAAATTTTTACTCAATTGACATTGAATGTCATCACCCAGTCTCAGAACAACGCGTTGATTTTCAATTGAAAACGAAATGTGGTGTGTCTTTACATCATATTTACTTTTCATCACATGCTTCAACTTCTGTTGTATATAAGGATTTACTACATGAATGAAGCTTTCAACTGTATGATATAGACGCGGCATTATATTGATAGCAACTTTAGATTCTTCATAAGACTGGTAAATTTTCTTGATGCGATCGCCATAGATGTCCACCCACCATTCATCATTAACTGAATCAGCTTTAGTGTGATATTCATGAGAAGCATACACCACACCGCTTCCAATAATAGGTGTATAATGTCTTACAAAATGACGCAAGGTTGGAGAGAAATAAACTGTAAGTTTGTCATTATATTTCTGAATAACCAACTTATTTTTGTCCGCCATAATTTTCTCTCCATACTTCTTACCCACAGTCTCATTCCATCGTTTTACTAACTCAATAAGTGATAAAGGTTGAACACCACGCTTTTTCAAAAAAAATGCGTTCTTCGCATTCTACAACATCTTCATCAAATATTTTAAATCTATAATGAAATTTGTTGATTCGATTTGAATAAACTTTTCTAACATTTGCAGTAGCAATTGACGTTAGATGTAGTCCATGACCAAAACCAAGATGCGGATAGAATTCATTATCCAACCTCAGCGTAAGACCTTTAGTAAAAGAATGAAAGCGGAGGAACTGTCTCCCACTCCAATGATAGATAGTAAACTCATAAGCTTTCTGATTTTTATTCTTCATGATGGAAGTACAGGGTGAGTCATAATGTGCGCAAAACTTTGGTGATGTCCTGTGATTACTGAACGGGGTACTCGACATTAATTTTAATGCCATTTTGTTCGTTAAGACTTGGGGTTTTGTATGATGTCACATCCTACAGACTTCTATGAATTTTAAGTATAAAAATTTGAAAATTGAATCATGTCATATTTTCTCAGTTGGTGAAATATTACCATAGTTTTGGGCATGATTCTGCATCTGTTTAGTGATTCGCAATGACATCAAAATGATTCCACAATCCATTTTATTTCGTTCAACCAACAATCTGGACACAAGCAAGCAATCTATGTTTTTTGAAGATTTTGAATTTGTCCTACAATTAGGAAATGTTTGATTTAACTAAGATATGCGAAATTTCAGCGCCAAAGTAAATTGTCTTTTTTCGTTAACGATGGACTTAGAAACAAGATTGACTATTGTGAAATTGTTCTATTCCAATAACGAATCTCCAACTGCTACTCTACGTGCATATAAGAGAATGATGTCCTTGCACAATGATCCATTTCCACCTTCAACTATCAGTCGACTGATGCAGAAGTTTGAGGCAACAAAGACTCTCCATGACATCCAGTCTCCTGGTAGACCGTCCATTGTCAATGAACGTTCCTCTGCTATCGAGAAGTCGATCACCAATCTTAAAGCTGCAAATCCACTTGGTCATACTAGCTCTCGACAAGTCGCGCGTGAAACCGCTATCCCTCAACGCAGTGTCGTTCGAGTCCTACATCAAATCGGGATGCATCCATTCCGAATATCCGAACACAGGCGATAAGTGAAGAAGACAAGCTGAAGCGTCTTGACTTCGCGAAGTGGATATTGGAGAGTGAGGAAATCCTGCCAAACATTCTTTGGTCTGATGAAGCTTACTTTAGTTTAGATGGGCTCGTAAACCGACACAACTGTGTGATATGGGCATACGAAAATCCAAGATGCAATTTGCCGAAGAATCTCCACTCACCAAAGCTTTGCGTTTGGATGGCAATTTCTTCAAACTTCAAATTGCAGCCCCACTTCTTCGAATCGACTGTGAATCAAGAAAACTATACTAGCATGCTCCGTGATCACCTCATACCTGAACTGCAAAAGAGGCGGAAGATGAAGTCTGTCGTATTCCAACATGATGGAGCTCCTCCTCATTTCTCGAAGAAGGCACGAGACTTTCTATCAACGAAATTCCCCGAAAACCGAGTGATTGGTCGTGGTTACGGTCATCCTTGGCCACCGCGGTCTCCCGATTTCTCCCCATTAGACTACTATTTGTGGGGAACTTTGAAGGCTCGCGTGTATCACCAATTTGTTCCGAGAAACATTAATGAGTTAAAGGAGAAAATCTTTGAAGAAGTTCAAAATCTTGAAACAGATGAGCTCCAACGGGCCATTAACCATTTGCTCGTCAGAGCACAATGTGTTGTCGAGGCTGATGGAGGATTGTTTGAACACTTGCTGTAAATTGTCTATCATCAGTAATAAGCTTAATTATAAGAAGTCCTTTGGAAAATTTGTTTTTAATTTGAATTTTGAACGATTTAAATTGTGAAATTTAGGTAAATTCTAGTGAATTCAAAATTAGCTAGAATACTGTCAAATAATTGAAAGAGAAAAATAATATTGCACACAGCAAAACCCCATGACATGCTAAACAATATGAAAGAGAAACTCAATTCGAATAATTATTTTGGTCAGAGCTACAAGTCCTTGAAGTTTTGCGCACATTATGACTCACCCTGTATTACCACTGTTGAATGCCTTAATAATTTTCTCATTCCCAAATGGTTCATAAGAATCTGATTTTATCTGAATCCATTCATAGTTCCACTTTCCATCTGATGTTAAATTGTATGGGAACTGAAATGCATTATTCATCGTTATTCCATCATGGGTGCGAGGAGTCAATATCATTTCTTCCAAATCATTCACATTCTGAATATTGCTATCATAGCAAATACTAGAAACGCCAACCTCCCATTCACCTTCTAAATGCAGTGGCCGATTTAATTCTACTCGATAGTCTGATGGTTTATTTTTGGGAAATTTATTCATAGAAGCATTACTGGGCAAGTAGATTAGAAACGAGTCCTTATTTTCACTTTCCATATTATTCACATTGGAAAAAATATATTAGCATACGTTTGCATTAACTCTTCATTCGGAAATGGAGTGTGATACTTGTCACAGCATCTTTATGAAAAGGAATCAACGCACCAGCATCGTCATAAATGGCAATATCAATTTGTGGGATGTAGTTTGATTTCAGCTTTGTATAATGCACTTTCTTGAAAGTATGCTCAGATAAAATACTGCAGCTCTTTGGCTGGTATGGTATCATTGCTAGCAATGGAGCTTCAACATCTCCCACACGTACATCTTCACCAATATTGGAATATATCTGAAAATAGTTAATACGACGCGATAGCGACATGTCTGCGCTAGCTTTGGTTACAGTACCACTTTTAAAGATATTTTGATCAAAACCCAAAATGTCCATTAGAGTTTTATCCATAATTAGTTCAATACCTTTTCCACTTATAGTGAGAGACAAAGTACCTTCTTTTTCAGAAAATGAAATATGTTGGTCATTAATCACTTCATTTAAATAATCTACAACCAATTTAACCGAAGTAATAATGCGAGGCATCAACACTCTTGTTTCATGTAAGATATCACCTAAAGGCTCTACACACTTTCTGTATAAAGATACGGTCCATTCTGTATCAAATTGATTTGACCTTTCACATGGTAAATGTTGCATATCAGATTTTCCATGAACAGCTGCAGAACGATGTCGTAAGAACTGATGAAAATCTTTTGAACAAACTAATACTAGATCATCATCATTTAATTTGCTTATTGCAATATGATTAGATGATTTAATATAAGTCAATGTTGCCACTTGCTTGCCATCAACTCGAAGGAGATAATTAAATTTCTTCAATAATGTTTCAGGAGTCATGTTTGTCTTTCTTGGCTTAATCACAATCTTCTTCACCAACGTCTTCTCATTTCTTGGAATAAGATCTACATAATAAGCTTCCTCTCGATATATTAACTGTTTATGACCACTTATGTGGTAATTAACGTTAAAATTATCATAGCTTGTTAAGGCGCTAGCGAGGTAGCCTAAATCATTTCTTAAACTTGGACTTAAACCAACAATCCAATCTTTCTCAACTACATGATGTACATAATTATAATCATCATTGTGCGGAGTAAATTGGACAATATGTTTACTCGCTTTATTCAAGAAATCATATATAAACTTTTTACATGATAAGAGATCTTTCTTTGGCCACTGTGGAATGTATACTCGGCACCCCTTTTCACATTGATAAGCAGCTGTACGCCTCATATTAATAGTCATCACCTCATGATCAAAAGTATAGACACAGTTGCTATAAACAAGTTGAGTGACACCCACTTCCCAATTTCCATTTAGCTGTTGTGCATGATCAATGGGAGTAGAAAAGAGTGCGGCTCGATTACTAGTAAATCTCTTTGTAGCCGCATTGCTAAGCAAAATATGATAAAACGACATTTTTATATTGCTAATCTGCAACTTTGCATAACATCATGAAGACTTGGATTTTGGACTCTCTACAATATATCAGAGTTGATCGTGATGGAAACGTACTGTTATAGTAGTAACCAAAACAATTTGTTCCAATTCAAGTGATGATTTTATTAAGAAAGCGGCGGCTTATATACAGCATGCATGAACTTGTGATTTGTCTTTAACAAAGTTAACGCATTAGCGCACTTTAAGCGTATGAGACAATAGCCAGTTTCACTTTGAGCGGTAACTCGAAATCACTTTCGAATAGTGCTGGATGCACGCTGGTGCATTGAACGCGGCAAAGACGGTAAGCATAGTAGATCACTTGGCTTGGCCATTACTGTTACAGCTTCCTTCCCTTCAGACGTAATCTCCATACCGGGCTGGAAATCTACGACTGCGATTGCTGCGTCTTGGTCCTGAAGTAGAGTCGATAGCAGAAGGCTCAGGAACAGAAGGCTCAGCAACAGAAGGCTCAGGAACTTGAGATGCAGCAGCAGGTGAAGCTGGAGAAGCAGGAACTTGAGATGAGTCACTTGGTTGATCACTTGAGGGTTGAGGAACATCAGTCGAACCCGAAGAAGGTTGTCCAGTCGAGGCTCTCACCTCACGATTGGTAACCACAGCAGGAACAGTGTTGTGTGTGTGTTGGTGTGTCTGGATGGATGTTGGAGAAGAATGCACTGGCTCCAAAGAGGGAAGAAATGAAGACGTTTGTATTGTTTGATGTGAAGAGATAGTGATTTGATCGATGTGACGCTTATGCACTGACCCGTCATTCAAATCGAGAATGTTGAATAATGTGTTACCAACTCGGCCTATTATTAGTCCATTACAAACTTTGCTGTCGTTACCTCTGTAAAACTGTACATCGGTTGTGTCGAGGGAGTTAATTCTCAAGTTTCTACCTTTAAATAACTGTGCCGGAGATTTGCCTGTCGTTGCATGCTTCGAGTTTCTGTAGTACAGAAGGAATGTGTCGATGCAGCGGTTTAGGCCTTCCAATGTTGTAGGCTGACACGTACGTATGGCTGTCTTGAGGGTTCTTATGAAATTTTCTGCTTGCCCGTTAGACTGTGGGTGTCTCGGTGGTGATGTGATTGTATTGCATCCGATGGAACGCAGCCAGGTTTGAAGGTGGTCGGCTGTGAAGTGTGTACCATTGTCGGACATCATCACTTGTGCCACTCCTTCCCTTGCGAAAAACTTCTGTAGTGCCTTCTTCGTGAAATCAGCAGTAGCATGTGTCGTGACGAATACCTCAGGCCATTTACTATAGGCATCTTCGATGACCAGCAGATAGTAGGCTTGTAGTATCGGTCCACAGTAGTCGACATGAATTCTTTGCATACTTTGATAAGGGAAAGGCCACGGAACCCAGTTCGGATGAGATCTTGGCTTGCTAGCACATTGTTTGCAGGAACGGATGAAAGATGTTACGTCATCGGAGATTTGAGGCCACCAACAAACGAGTCTGGACAAGGAAAGCATCTTATCTCTACCAAGATGCGTCAGATGTAAATGTTGCAAAAATTTTTGTCGAAGAGTAGGCGGTACAACAGGGCGGTCTTGACACACAATGACACCGTCAGCAACTAAATGTAAGTTGTCACGATTCGCATATATTGTCGGAAATCTTCGCTTAGCCGATCGAGACCATCCGTGCCTTAATCCAGAAATGACGGGACCGTAGAAGGATCGTGTTTCTTCAATTAGCTCGTTTCTTGAAACCGGTAAGTGTTCGATGAAAGCGACTTCAGAATGTTGTGGAGGGTTTTCGAAGCTTGAATGTCTGGATAGGTAATCTGCATGGGGTATAAGCTTGCCTGGTCTGTGTTGAATGATGTAGTTGTACCCACTTAAATCCAAGGCCCAGCGTTGAAGCATTCTTGATGTAGCCTTGTTGATTGACGAATCATGGCCGAAAATGTATGTCAATGCTTGATGGTCGGTTACAATGATGAACGTTTGACCATACAAATATTTGTGCAAACGCTGAATGGCCCAATGGATTGCCAGAGCTTCTTTCAAGGTTTGTGAATAACTTTTCTCCGAGTTTGAAAGTTTCCGGGAAATGCAGATTACTGGATGACCACGTTGGTTCAATACAGCGCCTATCGCATATTCAGATGCGTCGACAACCAGTTCAATCGGAACACCAAGTTGGAATGGCTTTAGAACCTTGCCGTTTAGGAGCTGTTGAAGGAGTTGGTCGTAGGCCGCTTGAATTGAAGGAGACCATTTAAAAGTGGACGAGTTCAGGAGATCATAAAGTGGACGAACGATTTCCGCGAAGTTGGGTACGAAACGCGAGTAAAATTGGGCGAAACCGATGAAGGACTGTAGCTTGGAAGGACTGTCTGGACGAGGAGCGTTGGAGACTGCTTTTATTCGTTCAACGTCGGCTGAAACGCCTGAACCGCTTAAGATGTAGCCGAGATACTTCAGTTGACTTACACCGAATTCCGACTTCTGCGCGTTGATCTTGACGTTGAATTTATTCAATTCTTGAAGTAGAGCGATTAACCGTTCGTTGTGTTCTTCTCGGGACGCTGCTATGACAATAATGTCGTCTTGATAAGCGCGGACACCTTGTAAACCTTGAATGATGTGATTGATTACAGTCTGAAAGACCCCAGGAGAAACGGTTAGTCCAAAAGGCAAACGTTGGTACTGGAACAATCCGAACGGAGTGTTGATCGTTGTAAGCTCCTTCGCGTCGTCACTTAGCGGAATTTGTAGGAAGGCGTTACTTAAGTCAATCTTGGAAAAGATATGACCATGTAGGCCTTGGAACATGTCGTCTACCGGTGGCGTAGTGACAGCAGTCTGACGAAGTTGCTTACTGACAGTTACTCTGTAGTCCCCACAAATTCTGGGTTGGCCGTTGGGTTTGATTGGCGTCACAATAGGAGTAGCCCAAGCTGAAGATGAGACTTTCTTGAGGACACCATCAGCCACTAGGTCCTTTAGATTCTGTTCGACCAGTCCGCGTATGCCATAGGAGAGTGATCTAGCCTTGAAAAACTTTGGATCACCAACGAAGTCGAGTTTGACTGGATCAATCTTCATTCCACCCGAGTTCTGGCTGCATTGGAAAAAATTAGGTCTTTGATGGAAGGTAGTAACCGTTCACTGAGAAGACTGTTGACGCTGAACACAAGCTGAATTCGGAGTGTCCGCAAACCATCCAACCCAAGTACTGTAGGTCCACTTCCAGTGATCAAAATTGGCAACGGAATTGTTTGACGGTTGTAGATGACCTTTGGTTTGATCCGACCCAAAACTGGTAGTGGGTGACCTGTAACGCCGGTGATGGTTGACTTAGTCGGATGAATGGCTACGCCGAGATTAAGATGATCCAACTGCTTCTTGGGCATGGAAGTTACCGGACTGCCAGTATCCAGAATGAAGGTAAGCGAACGTCCGTTTGAAAAATCCAGTTTCTGGAAGATATGACTCGTCGTAGTTGTTTGAAGAGTGAAAACCTTGATGGACTCGTCATCATCGCTGCTTGCAGAGTCTGGTAAAGGTTCAACGGTGACAGCTTTTACGCGATTGGCGTTGGAAGTAGTGTTGGAGTTGACAGAACGGCAAACTTTAGCTATATGTCCAATCTTGTGGCATAATCGGCATTCTACTTTTCGGAAACGACAAGTAGCTCTCTGGTGTTGTCCTCCGCAAGAGTCGCATAGTCCTCGCATAGACGTGAAATTACGATTGGACGCGGAATTTCGCGTTGACGTAGAGTTATGCTTGGACGTAGAGCTTGGACCTGATATAGAGTTGCGTGAAGTAGTAGTAGTTGACTGTCGGAAGCGACGTTGCTGTGGAAACCTGCGATGGTTGGTAGTTATCATCACTTCATGGCCTGGATTCGCAACTGCTTGATTGACAGCATCCCAGCTTTCTAGTATTTCCTTTGCCATGTGGAAGTCAAGGTTATGCTCCTTTAGTAGCTTGCGTTTAAGGTCCTGGTCTCGCACCCCTGCAACGATTCGGTCGCGCAACTGAATCTCTAAATTAGCTCCGAAGCCGCATTTGGAAGCTTGCTTTTGCACTCGCAGTACAAATGCCTTGTACGTCTCCTCCTGTTTCTTCGTCAAATTGTGGTACTTTTCTCTTTCAGCTACCTCGAAGTTGATTGGAGAGAGGTGATCTATCAGCAGCCTTTGTAGAACTTTAACTTGGAGTTTGGTTATGTCTCGCGGGTATGCAAGATCATTCAGTAACGTGAACGCACGTTTCCCAATCAGCGTTAAGTAAAAGGCTGTTTTATTGTCTTCAGTAACTTTGTCGTTTGTCAGCACGTATTGAGAAAATCTGATATGCCAATCAGATACTGCATTAACGTCTGAGACGTCCAAAGGTTCAATTGTCGTCGCCATGACGTCGTAGTTGGACTTGTCTTTGACGTAGAATTATGACCTTAAGTCCCTAAGTTTCCTTAAGTCCTTAGTCCCTAAGAAGTTAATAGGCCTTATCTTAGGTCAGTGCTTTTAATAAGTCCCTATGACTTACACCTTATTACCTTAATCACCCTACAGCTCTCGTTAATAAAGCCCTTAAGGTCTAGCTGAAACCTCAAAACCTCAACTAACGCTAAGAAACTCACTTGTGTTTGTGTGCAAGTGTGTTTATGGGAATGAGGGACCCAGGATGGTGGCCGGGTGAAAAGCGCAACTAACCGTACCGAAGTACTGAAGATCGAGGAAGAGGAACAGAAGTAGGTTTGGTCGGAAAAAATAGGTGTGTATGTGGCTACCAATCGTGAAGACCGGTAGTGAGTGTTCACAGCGACCCCGGGTAAGGTAGTCAGCCGTTGCGTGCAACTTTAAATTAGTTGGGCTCGAAGATAGCACCGGAAACAGCGCTTTGAAGAGTCAGTAGAACGGCGCTTTGAAGGGCCAGTAGATCGGCAGTAGTACAATGGACACGTAGAAGTCCTCGTAGAACCAATTGAGCCACCAGTAATCACGTAGAAGAATCCCACTTCTGATACCAATTGTTATAGTAGTAACCAAAACAATTTGTTCCAATTCAAGTGATGATTTTATTAAGAAAGCGGCGGCTTATATACAGCATGCATGAACTTGTGATTTGTCTTTAACAAAGTTAACGCATTAGCGCACTTTAAGCGTATGAGACAATAGCCAGTTTCACTTTGAGCGGTAACTCGAAATCACTTTCGAATAGTGCTGGATGCACGCTGGTGCATTGAACGCGGCAAAGACGGTAAGCATAGTAGATCACTTGGCTTGGCCATTACTGTTACACGTACATTTCAAAAATTCTCATGGTCATACATCAAGAGGAATTACATTAACATGGCGACAATTTGTCAACCTCAATGATATCATGAGGGATTTGGAATATTTTGAAACATTAAGATTCATCTCCTTGGGTGATCAAGTTTGGCTTCAACATTACAGAAATGAAATTCAAATCTACCATTCTCATTCCGCAAACT
Source organism: Prostheceraeus crozeri (assembly GCA_907163375.1). Taxonomy (NCBI): domain Eukaryota; kingdom Metazoa; phylum Platyhelminthes; order Polycladida; family Euryleptidae; genus Prostheceraeus; species Prostheceraeus crozeri. The sequence goes on from CAJQUW010010713.1 coordinate 20,241, forward strand.
GTTTCTCATTTCGCAAATACAATTGGGAGAAGTATAGAAGATATACACGTATACATCGCTCCATCATGACATTTATTCGTCGTGAGTTCATCGCCCTACTATGCAAATGTTAATCAGACATGACTACCACACATCATGAGTTGGAAATTAGATTCCCTACAACGTATTGAAACGGATCATGATCGAAACGTCTATTTCAAAGATTCAACTGGAAATGTGAGAAGAGAGTTTGCTTTATCTTATCGTCATTTTCAATCTCTACATCATATCATGAAGGACTTGAAATACTTCTATATGAAAAGACATTCACGTATTGGAAATCGCATCTGGCTGCGCGTCAACAATCGGCGAATTCAACTCTATCATTCCCAACTTCATACTAACTTCACATTTCATCAAGGTAGTTGGGAAAAGTATAAAAGGAAGGTACATCGCTCATTTTACTCATTCTTTCATCATGAAGCGCCATCGCTACACCATCGTCAACATTCTCCGTCGCTTCAGACTCTACACCAAAATCGATCTCACAACATTACACCAACAGCTTCCAAACAGCAAGTATTACCCCGTCAAATTTTAGTGATGAAGATGAACAATTCACGGAATCTTCAACTCTTCCCAAATGGGACTGTACAGATTCTCGGCGCCCTTTCTCATTCATCGGCGCAGTCAATGCGCTTAGAGCTACAAAGACAACTACGTCGGATATGGAAGAGGGAGAGGTGTGTGATGTCGAATCTGACTGTGGACAATATGGTGATCTCTACTCAATTGAGTGACAGTATCATTTTTGAAGATTCGTACCAGCAGTTACAGTTTGTGTTATGAACCCGAACTTTTTCCTGCAGCTCTCATTAGTTGTTGGCTACCTGTGCATGTGGCAATCTTTCATAATAGTAAAGTGATCATTACTGGACTAAAATCTCATGTACAAGCAAATATGATCCTAGACTATCTCATTGAGTATGTACGTACCCAGCGGATTGTAAAATAAAAAACAATTTTTCCAACATGATGTTTTTATTTCAAATCATGATAGAACTTACAATCATTTTTTCATTAGAGGATGGATTACATGAAAAGTTTTTTTGATAACAGATGCAAATCGAGATACATGTAAACGTCTTAAGATGAAGTACAGTACAAAAGCACCACACGTTGATGAAAGTGGATGTTGTAGTATGCGTTCATTTCGCTGATATTGACGCGTATGTTTTCTCAACCACTGTGGTTTATATTTGGAGAGAGAGTCAAATAGTTCACCACGTCGGTCTTCTCCAATAAAGATCGCTTTCCAATGCTCACCGCCTAAATTCTGTGAATGAATTGTTTAGCACAATAAAGATGGGATAGTGATTTACTGCAGGTGGTAAGGTATCGAGAATAGACATTATCGAAAGCTTTCTCAAACGTCGCTTTTCGTCTTAATATCGTCAGCAGTCAACCAACTCTTTAACGATTATACTGAAGAATCACGTCACGATACTTTGTAATTTCAATATTTGAATCGAAGACTGCATAAATTAATACATTGATCGTCTCAGGTAGTGTTCTTTTGAACGTCAAATCCAAACGAATATTATGAGGCACGTTCGCTTGACGATAGGGCACTAATATCGCTGTCAGCAGTCAAATCAAATGCATAAATAGTATATCCACTCTTAAACTCTTTCATAGTCAGTCCGTTGGTGTCATCCGTATTGTAAAAGCCAAAGACATCCATAAAATCAACATAACTGCGCATAAATTGATCCGAAGCAAAATCTGGTTTGTAGGGTGGACCAGGATGACTCACACCATTTACACGTAAAGCAATTTCACTTAATTGATTGTGTTTAAAATTGAAAGGATTCTTCTTTATATTACCATTAAATGCATCATTTTCAACCATTGCCACCATGAGGAGCTTCGGTGCTTCCGATGGAAAGAGGCCATCTTTCATGAAACTCTTTTGATCTTTCGGAATTGTAAAGGTGAGAAGCTTTGTATGCTGAACGGGTAAATGGCATTTTGGCGGTTAAGACCTTCAGCATGTCCTCTAATGACACTTGGATTCGGTACTACTCGACGAATGTAAAGTGCAATATCTTCCACATGAATTCTAAAATTGTCAACTTTAGCAAATTCATTCAGCGCAAATTCAGGCTTATTCAATGTCAGCTTGAGTCGCATGCTGGTATTACACAGTAAAAACTTTGACTGTCTAAAGAAGTCTAAATTCAGCGGACCATATAGCTGACATACTCTACTATCTTTAATCATAGCAGATCGCTTTACAAAGCCACTGTTTGTTTCAACATCAAATTTTCCTGCTTCATCTCTGTACCATCCCATGGCTTCCATATGACTTTTTTGTGCTGCTGGATGAAACTGTGATACATGATTGAAATATGATTTATAGGGATAATCGCTTTGACCACCTTCCACCTGCTGCTCCCCAATCGTTAGAGAAACATCACGAAGTAATGTAGTCAATGGTAAATTGTTCAGTCCAACTTTATGTGTATCGTCAATAGCAGTTCCCTGCTTGCTGAATTCTAAACCTCAAATCAAGCATCGCATAACTCAAATCTATGTAGTCATCACTACCACCAGGAATAACAAATTCAATGGGGCCAGCATTCTCAGCTCGAGGATGATAATCTACAATACTTGAACTAAGAATATCTGTCTGTATGGCTTGTTGATCGAACAAACAAAAAACCGGAAGTTTTACACTCCATGATTAGAAGTTATAGCAGCGTCGTCGTTTAGCGCCTGATGAATGATTAGAGCCTCTGCGACGTTTGCGTGAATGTCTTTTGACTGAAGATCGCACCTTACCAGCTCCGCGATGTTTCCTCCTTCCTTTATTCATTCGTTTAGGTGATTTCTTTCCTTGAGTAACACCAGCAATGGTCTGCTTCAATGTTTTTAAACCGCGTTCCTTCCCACGATTCAACAAACTGCTCTTAAAACTTCTACCTCTGGAAAGATCACTAGCAACATCACCAGCAAAGCCAACGGCATTACTTAAAACATTTCGTTTTAAAGATCTACCGACATTGGATATGAGAGGTGCTACAACAGATTTCAGTGCACCAAGTATGCTACCTCCACGTTGGCGGCGAGCACCGATGTAAATTTGTCCTCCGCCACTTACATAGGAGGGTCGTGAATAAAATGAGGCAGTTGGATTCATAGCTCAAACCCTAAACATTGTTAGTTACAACTTGCATCCATGTCGATCACTTGAAGGATAACCAGATTTCCCAAGAGCATCCATAAGAGTTCATTCTTCACCTTTTTTACATCGAATTGATTTTCTCTACCAAATATGTTTCACTTTCAGTGACTACCTCAATCGATCGCGGTAAAAGCTACCCTCAATTTCTTCATTATCGTAATCTTTCAACTTGTAGGTGGTCGGAGAGTCTTTTTGATTAATCCTTGATACTGTAAATACCTCCTCTGTCCAATTCGGGAGGTACCCTTTAGCAAAAACACTTTTCACTTTTGAGATACGAACTTTATCGCCAATTTTCACATCACTTTTCACATGAGTGCGTTTACGTTGGAATGATTCGCGCACTTTATCTACATTGTCAGCATTTACATCTACTGGTCTGAGTCCAATAGAACGATGGATAGAGTGATTGTAGGCATGGAGTGTATCTTGTAGAACCTTTGTCCAATTTTGTGTCAAGTTGGCAGTAAAATGTCGCCACAAGCGATTTTTTAATGTGCGATTAAAACGTTCAACGAGTGCAGCTTTATAAGCGCTCTTTACACTAAACAACTCAATGTCATGCCTCTCAAATAATCTTGTCACATGCTCATTTTCAAACTCTTTTCCTTGATCACTCTGAATTCTTTTTGGAATGCGACCTTCTCGAAAAATTGTTTGGAATGCTTTGCTACTCCTTTCCCTTCTTTAGTTTTTAAAGGTTGAGCCCACGCATAACGCGAGAAAATATCAATGACGGTTAAAATAAAATTATTGCCCGAGTTATGTTTTGAAATGGAGGCAACATCACACAAATCTGCTTGGCACTGTTCATCGATGTCATGAACAATATAATGGCGGGTGCGGTACTTCTTTTTCGCTTGTTTGTGGAGTGTATAGGTAGCCTGACCCTTTAACCATCGTTTCACTTGTGATTGTGGAAGACCACTCGCTTTTGATAATTTCTTGATAGATGCAAATCCTGCCGGATGTTTTACATCATAATAGATTGACTTCAAACGTTCAGTCGATGACGGCTGACTCTTTTTCCTCCTACTCATCTTTTTGTTTTCTTCCCTTTCTACATTTACAACAACTGCAGCATTTAGCTTTAGCGGTTTTGCGATCGTGTTCACATTGCTTAGGGGTTTCATTATGAGAGCTGGCGCAGCAAGTGCAAGTGACAACGACATTCACCTCTGGCGGCTCATTACATGGCAAGCAACACATCTGCTTCATATTAATAGTCTGAGAACATGTATTTCCTAGAGGAGCTGTTTTACGTTTTCCTTTTACCAGTTTTAGTGGCGATGTAGATCTACGTCGAGTTCTTCCTCTTGTTTGCTTAGTGAGTGTGGGAGGGGATGTAGCAGGTGACGTCTTAAACCAATTTGTTGGCATTTTCATCGTCTGAGGCATTGGAGTAGTAGCCTCTGTTGAATCAAGTTCTTTCAATGTCTCATTATTTAAAGCAAATTTTGGTACATTATGCTTTTTCAATAGTTTAAGAAAGTATGACCAACCAGGTGGAACATAGCCCTGACGGCGCTTTCTACGTGTCGCATACTGAATCAAGTCTTCATAACGTGAAGCATCAATCACTATATTATCATCTGTAATGATTTCTCCTCTATCATTTACATTGAGATGGGGTTCAATACTGTTGAAAAGAGATATGGCATGTGCGCGAGATGCTAAAGGTGTAGCAGTCGATACAGAGTCACGCATCTTATTCTTCAAGTTTTTCAATTGCTCAACAGTTTCCGATTGTAATAATACAGCACGATGTGGATCTTTGATGTGAACATTTTGCTGATAATCTATTCTTCCTATACATTTGATTTGCAAGAGGTTGCTTTACTTGCTGCATGGCAGTCAATTGTACATATTCATCCTGAGGAATAACAATCATGCGAGAATAAGAACTCATAGTTTGTAGATAATCATGGGAGTTTTCAAATATCACTTCGAAATCTAAATCTTCCGACACTTGCGTAAAGTTCAATGAATTCTTCCGGACACTTGCGTAAAGTCAATGAATAAAGTAACCGTGTGGTTTTTCAGTAGCTGCTTGAAAAATTTCAATTAAGGCTTTTGATCCTCTGGGTGCAACTTGTCGCGCTAAAATTTCAAATTGACTTTTATCTCGCGGATTCTTGAAAATAGCATAATAGTGTGTATTCAGGTTTCGTGTACGAGCTTCTTTTCCATCAGGAAACAAATTTTGTGTGATATAGATGATAAAGCACCTTTTATGGTGTGCTGCGCGAGTGAACATATCTGTAACATCTTTTGAATTCTTACTTTCTTTTAATAAATCATCCAATACAACAACATCATTAGACTGAAGTTTATCCACTGGAATAATTCCTTCATGTCGAATAAAGTTTCGACTTTGCAATTCCTGAAACAGCGACGGTTGATAAATACCATAACACCAAATCACTCGATTGATAGGTTCCTTAAACAACTCCCTTCTTTTATCCAATAAATTCAGCGTGAAAACAGTTTTACCTGCATGAGATGGACCTGATACAGTCAGAACTTTATCACATTGAAGTCTGAAATCCATTTTATTACTTTGAGACTCAACATTTGCATAATTAACGCTTAGAGCCAAAGATATTTCCCAATAGGTTGCCCACGGCAGGAGCTATCATTGGAAGTATTGCTGAAAGGAAACCGCCCTTTTGTGTTAGAGTTTTCCTCTTTCTTTGAAGGGCGACTTTAGGATTGGAGATGAAACGCAATTTCGTAGCATATCGCTTAAGTAACTTTCGTTGTTTTGGCGCTAATTTCTTCGTCCTCAACTTCCTCACATGAGAAATAATTTCACAAATGAATTTATCGTTAGCATGTCGTATAGCATTGTATCGCTGATTTGCTTTCATTCGTCGGAGAGCTTGAATGGCTGAAGAAAACTTTTGACTTTTACGTTTCGCCATTTTACGTTTCGCCATTTTCCGTGTTAGTCTTTGCTAAAACCTATCTTTACCACATTTGCATAGGTACTAACTATTGCGACATAAGTGACACTCGAAATGAGCAATATCACAGTGGTTACATTGGCAAAGTTGAATGCAATTACGTATGAAACAGCGTTGACAAAAAGCATGCTTACATCTCTTGAAGATGCGCTTTTCATTTCCATCCTTTCGCTTACATACATCGCAACACATAGTTTCACCGTTACTGATGTCTATAGCAAGTCTTTTTGAAGATATGAATTTGCTAGCCTTTTCTAAATAATAGACGCATGTACAGAAGGAATATACTTCGAGAGTGAGCAGACATAGCTCGAAAACCAGTTGTGCTACAATCAAGTACCACTGCATTTTCAATTTTTCTTTATGGAAAGTTGAATGTGAATATCTGAAATCGCTTCAATCACTAGACTGCTACCATGATGGTTAAATGCGTTAAGACGTTCAGCAATTTTTATCATATGCCTTTTAAAAAATTCTTGGGGGTGATCTACCACTTCCATTGAGTAAGAAGCAAAATGGAAAGAGCGACTTTCCACCTCTTGCTTTCCAAAATGACTAAACTTAATTTTCGCAACTAATCGCGCCATGATAATGCTATCAGAGAATGTATTCATTAATTCTAGAAAAAGAGTGCTAGCATCATCGACCACTGCTTCGATGTCGGTCTCATCTTTATGAAATTTTATCACATAATCTTGAACAGCTCCTTTTAAACTTTGCCTATGAAAACGTAATGTTCCGCAGTCGTTTGAGAAAGACATGATCGCCCTTTATCTAACCCATCCATTGCATGAAAACAACAACTCTTCTCATAGTAACATTTATTGAATAACGGTAACAAGCATGCATTATAAATCAATGGTTTGAAAGAGATAAAATAGATACAGCTGATAACTATCATACAGCGAGCAATGATAACCATACAGGACTTTGGCAGTGTTGAGGTAAGGAGGAAAGAAGCATTGGTTATGAACGTAGCTACTACAACGAACAGACAAAATAGGAACACACAAATCCTTAAAACGTTTCGTGACTTCATGATAATGTTGATTCACTCTACTATCCCAAGGCGGGAGCAAAATATCATCAATGATTAGATTGGGAAATACTTTCCTCTCCTTACCAGGATTATTACAAAAGATGCGTATAACATTGAAAGCAGCTAACCATCGTTTAAAGTCAATAAGAAGAGCACTTTCACAAGAAAAGCCATAGTCTTGCAAACATTTCAGATTAAGTCCATGAATGTGTTTTCTCGCCCATTGATCAACATTGGGATCGCAGTTGGCATGTTGATGATAGACACTAACAATCTGATATGTCCAATTGTTCATAGCAATAGCACTGAGCTCCTGTACAGGTTCACCCTCACAATCCATAAAAATGATGATAGAAGCCTAAAACGGAAATTTACACATCTAAGGAAACGTTCTATAACATATTACAAAATGAAGAATTACATCGATGCTTTTCACGACAAAATACACAAATGATATGATGGCAACGAAGAAGTAAAATGTATCTAATAAGACCACGTCTACGACACTCAAAGCACATAAGCGAATTATCATAGGGTAGAGTTAGGAAAGGACTAGCAATTCTCCTTCTTTGATTTGCGTTTTGATGTAGCATTCTTCTCCGACTTGCGCTTCGTACCACTGCTGTTAAGGATTTGATCAATTATGTCGTCCACGTTGGGTGGTTTTGGAATATATAGGATGGATTCCATATGCATGGAGAGAGAGGCTATTTTATTATCCTTGTGTCGACCATAATATAGCCCATTCACTTTGAAAAGGATATCCCAAGTACCTTCTCCGAGCTCATCACATCTGATGGGTATTGACTGATCTCCATCCTTCTTATAGTAAGTACACCAATGTGATACCGGTAGGCAAATGTGATTACCATCCCAAATCTTTCTATAGGGAGTATCCTTGTCATCTCTCGCCTTCCACTCTTGAGCAAGAGGAGTAGGAATGTCCATATTTAATGTCACGTACTCCTCAATAATATCAAGTTGGTGGCGAATGTACGGACTCACGGGGATCAGTATGTAGTCCCCATACTGATTGTGCATTATCTTGACATCCGTGGAAGGGAGCATTCCCGTTTGGAGTACTACGCTATGATCATCATAACGCAAGGCTTGTTTAAATTTACGCTGTAGCGGTGTAGGATTATGTACCTTGGTTGTTTCTTCCACTGGCCTCAGTTGTAGATGATCTGACCGTAGCGAACCTTGTAACGTTTGACCGCCATTTTGTCCTACTAGTGCAGCAGATGGAGTAGATGCCTGAAAATGAAAAAAGATTGTATTAAGTTTACGTTCAAGGGAGGAGAGGGAGGGAAGTAGCGACTTACCATTTTAGTTGGATAATAGAACAGGGAACTAGGGAGAGAGAAAATGTGCGTCCGTCACTCGTGTGATTCAACGATGGAATGATTCTCACTGTGGAAGGCTCGCTATTTATAAAGAAATGCTTGATTCTCATTGGATGATGATCCTCATTGGACAATAACATCAAGCTGATTCGAAATCTGGCCTCCCTTTTCCAATCCGATGCTTCGTTTTGAAGCTAGAGCCCAAAACGTCCCAAATTCTAACTCTGTTGTTTTTCACCAATGTCCCAAAATCTTAAATGGCGTCTCACATCTAAACGAAGACAGATAGGAACAAGCCGATTCTTTCACTGAATTTGTCTCACTCTTAGCTTTCAAACGAACTATCGCACGACAAAATCCGTCCACTGGAACCAAAGTTAGAAGATTGCTGTCGGGGGGGGGGGAGGTCAGTGAAATTTGATGAAAAGTGTTTTGGTGGCGGTCCCAGGTCGAAATTCCACACTTTGGAAAATTTTCAAAATTTTACCCATACAAAGTCACTCTGACACTTAGGATTTTTTCAAGTAAGCGAGCTCCGACCTAAAATCTTGTAACCGCTCTAACTTTTGAACGAAGACAGATAGGAACAAGCCGATTCTTCCACTGAATTTGTCTCACTCTTAGCTTTCAAACGAGCTATCGCACGACAAAATCCGTCCACTGGAAGCCAAAATCGAAGCAAGCTGTCCAGGGGGGGGGACGTCAGCCGAAAATTTTTTCTCTCCGATTGACTTGAAACTCACCCTACCGATGCAGAATTTCACGCTGAATCCGAATCTGACCTCCGTTTTCTCATCCGATGCTTCGTTTTGACGCTACACACCAAAACGTCCCAAATTCTAACTCTGTCGTTTTTCGAGAAATGTTGAAAATTTTTTCTCACCGATTGACTTGAAACTCACCCTACCGATGCAGAATTTCACGCTGAATACGAATCCGACCTCCGTTTTCTCATCCGACCACTCCTTCCACTCGAAACAACCCATTTTACAACCCAACATTCAGCAGATTGCACGAAAAACATCACACACTATAGCCTCAAGACTAATCCTGGCGGTCGCCCACGTCAACCTAGACGGTCGCCCACGTCAACCAGGCGGTCGGACCAACTCACCCGAGTCTCACACTCTGTCGTTGCAGAGGGGGGGGGGACGTCAGCGAACATGTTGTGAACGTGAACCCACCTGGCCGGCACACCACGACAGACCACAACCTCTGTCGTTCCAGGGGGGGACTCAGACCCGAAGCACCACGGCGGCCGACCACGACACTTTGCCGTGCCAGAGGGGGGGGGACGTCAGCGATGGCGGCCATCTTGCGCGGTCCAGAAGTGGAGTTTTGCTTACTACTCCCGTTTTTGGATAAAACATGCATGATGCATGTATCACGGATAAATCCTATCAAGAAATTTCATTCCTTATTAAATAAAATGGTCTTTTTGGTGTAGATATAACTATATTAATAATATTTAGCATTGTAAAGAGTGGGAAATGTATATAAAAATTACTCTGAATAGTAATTTGGAATTGTACATGGTAAAAACATCGATGATCCATGAACGTGGATAAAATACATAATTAAAAGAGCGTTTCCTGTAGAGAAGAATTGTCCATTTGAGTTAGATACCGACTTTACTAATAATATTGATGCTGTAAGAAGTAACAAATGCATTTAAATTACTCAAAGAATCGCTCATGGATAAAACATCGATGATCCATGGATATCGACATATGAAACATGTATAGGGCCTATACGACATTATTTCGAGTGTTTTATATATGCCCTTTATATTTGATGAAATGGTGTGCATAAAAAAGATATTCAGGTGACTTCATCACTTCTCTCTCTCTTTCTCACTCGTTCCCCTTTTCTTCTTCTTCTTCTACTCATTTTTCATCATCTTTCACATTCACTACATGTACACTGTAGCTACAATAGCAACAACATTAGACAATACTGACGAACAGTTCAACAATATTAGGCCTACACATGACATATATTTTCAATATTAAGCAATTCTATCGGCACACACTTTTCTTCTCAAATTGAAGCATTTATTGAAGTTTCTAAGTTCCACACCGTGCGCATCAGCAAGTCGACTTTGATCAGTTTGCTCGTTTGTTCGCTAAATTACTTAGCTAGTAATTTGCAAAACTTATGATATTAAATCAGCATGTAACTGAAGCAAACAATTGCATAAGTGTCTCGCTCAGTCTGCGTAATCGTATCTCGCTTCTATAACTTTCCGTCACTATGTTAAGGAAATTCGCCACGCGCACGCAGCTGAGGAAGTTCGGTCACATTGTTGGCAGCCTGGTCGTGGCCGCATTCGCGAGCCATGAGCGGTCGATAATATTCTCTCGCTGCGAGCTGTTGATACCTGTGACTCAGCGTCCCTGCTTAATAATTATTGTCCACCCATCACGTGGGACCACAGAATTAAATATTTTGTTTATCTGCTTCGGTTGCTAGAAGTGTGATTAATACGAAATGGACGGCACATTGAGGAACCTATTAGGTGCGCAAAAAGGAATTCCTAATACCTTACAGAGATAGGAAAAAAAGTCGTGCGTCGCTTGCGGATTAATGTGAGTTCCAGCGAAGTGCTTCGATTGCCAAAATTCCTTCAGATTCGAAGAATTCAGATCATTACGCACAAGTTTTCTCCATAATGTTGACCCTTCCGATCATTATTAAAGAAAGTAGCAGGCGTACGAAAATTAGTTCACTTGATGTTTTCACATCCTCTCCTCGGCATTGCTCACTGTATAGTGCATACATTGAATCGAAGCCAGGCATCGATGTGTGTTTTGGTGTGTGCGAAGTGATATCACAGCACGCACGCATCTCTCACTGGCTCTGTTGTCCTTTGCTGACAGCTTATTGTTTGCCATTTCCAATAGCAAGCGATACACGAATTTTCCATTCGAGAAGGAGCAAGTTGTCTAATTCTGTGCCATTTCGATATAAGGTTACATATAACTCTTCCTTTCTAGGAAACCGAAGCGCGCGCAGATGAATCTAGTTCTGTGCGTGGGACAGAAAGCTGCGCAAGTTGTGCGCTCTTCGTTCTCGTGAACCCGTGTTAACTGCTTAATATTACAAAAGTCAGCGCATCAAGAGGATATTCTACTTACGCACCTTTATTTAATCGTCTTCGTTTTTTCATTATCTTACTTAGTTTTCATGCACAACATGGAGCACAATTCAAAAATGAACACTCGCAGGTAGTCAGTGAGTTCTTCCACTCAATGAAACCATCAAGTTCCTTTGATTTGTGCATCAGAATTAAAAATTCATCTCTTGGATCAAACCGCAGAAAAAGGGTAAGCTTCTAATTGTTTCCAAATTTATTTTGTCAACTTACAGCATTTAATCCCGAAAACAAAATCAAAGGAAAGATTTGGTCATATGATACAATCGATAAATCAAAAGTTGGTTTATTGACCATGAACACGTAGAGACATTTCTATGACTATACTGCTATCTCCTCTATTAATTTTGCAAATACTAGATACTGCAATACTTTGAAAGCTACTAGCGTCATACTTCATTTAATTTACTGGCAACAACAAAATATCTCAATTCCTCTCGGTTCCTCTTAGCAGCACATTTTGGGAATCCTTTATTTATACATAAATATCATAGCTATCAAGAACTCCTAAAATGTGCTGCTAAGAGGAATTCTTAGCATATTGAATTCAAAGTGAATAAGTCTTGGGCATGTGACATCATTTGTGTGATGGAAAACCCAAGACCTATTCACTTTGAATTCAACATGAGAATGTGCATGCATATCAGTTTTCACGACGACGTTTCTCGTTGAAAAATCGATCAAAAGTTGATTCTGTCGTGAAAAGAATCATAATCAAATGGTAATATATTGAAATGGTAATACACTGCTTTTAAATTCGTAATTTCTGATTGCTTTGAAAATAGCACAAAAATCTGGGCATGTTGAGACAAAATAGTTGCATGCTAGAAACCATGAGCATGAAAGAACTTAAATTAACGCATTAAAACCATTTCAATTTAGCACTTCAATAGTAGGCTATACTTGTGCTATGGCATCAATATTTGGATGACAAATAATTGAAAAAATTTTGAAACAATTGAACATGGTATAAGGCATAAAAAATCTATTCCAGGACTACAAAAAGTTTAGATGGAGAATATTTTTATCAATGCGGACAAACTATTGAGCTATTCGATATCTGCTTAAGTTATACAATTTAATCTTGTTTCTGAAAAATGGATTCATCAAGGAAGCTTGTTTAAATAGGTCACTATTTCCATTTCATAAATATTGAACTGAAAACCTGTAGCTAACGCCCATGATATTCAATTAATTTTTTCAGAATCGCTACATTTTAGAAAATGATATCAATTTGATATTTCGAGTCGTTTAAGAAAAATGATCCAGCACACAAAAGGCATAGATGCTACACGACGGACTGCACACTGTAATAAAGATCAGTTATGCGATGCAGTCCAACAATAGGTTTAGTTTTGCAAAATCAATTATTTTTCATGCCTTACGATTAATATAAAACAATCGAAGTACAAACTCATTGCCACTCCTTCATATATAAATTTGTGTTTACTTATTACAAATTATGCATCGCACTTTTCATATCATCGTAGGCCTAGTTATTATGGTCACATGTTAGTTGTAGGCCCGCATGTCACCATGAATACCTGAAGAGATGCTGTCATATAAACGGTAGACAAGATGACATTATGTGTGTGTTTGCAGATTGTGATTTTAGCAAAATGAAATTACATGTACGGTGTTAATATTATAGAAAATTCAAGCATTCCTGACTATCTTCATCTCACGAACGATTGACAGGCGGTCGGCAATAGGCTATACTCCGTTTTTATTTGCCGATTGCATTTTTGTAAAAACAGTTACCGGTACTTGAATATCAAAATAAAATTATTAATAGATACTACAAACATTGATTAAAAAATAATTCATAAATTGTTAATGATCACAATTCAACCACTCCAGAATATCTTCATTTGCTATCAAAATTCCTAAGAATAATATCGCTTGCCACATTGTCAGAGATGAAATGAGTCAAAAGCAGTTTTCTTAATAGTCTTTACTACAACACCTAAAATTACTATAAATGATTTCTCTTCTAAACTTTGAGTAGGCCTACCCATAGAATGTTAATTAAGATTAGTTAAGTATGATAATTCCAGCTGCTCTGCACATCAGCACAAAATTTGTCTTCTTTTTACAGGTGCTTATTGCTGAGGCTGCGCAAACTCGTCGTATCTGTGCATCAATGACTCAATACCTGACCTACGCTCGGCTGTTTTTTCGTCTTGTCTTGTGAGCTAATTAACCCCGAAATACTGGAATTATTATTTACCCATAAATCTCTCATATATTCGCAACGTCCCACCGATCATCAGATTCGGACAAACGTCTTGTGGTCCAACTGAAGATGTTTTTTTTCAGTGACCTCGTATCATCGCTTCAAACTTCATAGTACTAGTGATTGTTTCTCCGTTGAACTGTAAATTTTTCGTGACATCACCTCTATTCTTAAAAATGTGATGATGACGTCGCGACGGTGTTCGACTCGAAATGACAATGTTTCAGATGACGTGAAATACGCATTCGGACTGTGGGCATGTTTTCTGGTTGGAAGGATTTTCAAATGAAGGATGATCAAATCCGGAAAGAGAAATTTCCTTTATGTTGATAACAGTGATTTTCATCAAAATCATTTGTATCTGATCGTTCGATGTGTGCTACTGTATGAACGTCATCCTATACGGTGGTCACACTTTGTGCATTTTCTAAATACGTATGAAAAATTGTATTTTTGAAGGATATCCATTCCTTCTGATGTTTACTTGGGAGAGCAGGGCTCAGTTTTTGTAATCTGTATGAATGCTATCGTACAAAGGATAATTTTAGCAAGAATAACTATTTTACCAAATGTAGGTCTAACAAATATTTTCTTACACGATTACTATTGTGGGGAAAATCAATCATGCTTGAAATTTGAATTAAGAACAAAAGAATACACTTCAATCTACAGCGTTATATTCGGTATACCTCAAAGGGAAGAAGCGTACCGTGCCATAACATATTTGCTCCAGAAGAAAACTCCATAAGCTGAATGAGTGATCAATCGTTTCTTATTATGATTTCAAATATCTTTCAACTAAATTTCTCAATAAACTGTCATGGCACCCTTCCGGTCGACAATGCTGCATCAAGAAAATATATATAAAGAATATTTCAGAGACATCTTCCGAATAATCGCTTGCACTGCCATTTTAATCGTTTTAAAACATTTCTAGAAAATACACTTCTCTGATAGCTTTTAGAATTATAATTTGTTATTCGATCAGAGTCTTTTTTGAAAAATACCTTATTTTACTAATTACAAATAACATGTAAAAGCTCTTCTTTCTAATTTTTTATTCCATAAATTCATTAGAAATGTTTTTTGAATCGGAGATTGAAAACTGTGTTAGAGACTGATTCATTTGCGTTTCATTAATTCACGTTGTGCATGAATTTTCCTTGTGTCTTCAATACATTGCTATAAACATGATGTTGATTTTATACACGGTTATTTAATTTGCATTTGAATGTCTCTGTGACATGTGCAATTTTATATCGAAGATAATGTATGGCCTTTGCGCCACATCTATGCTGGAGTGACTGGAATTTGCCAGGGATGTAATGAATGTATTTCAATTTGTAAAGTAAGTTCTGCATGTTCGTAAATTTTACAATGTTGTATTCATGCAACATGTAGAATTCATCACTCCACGACAAAAATGTGCTATAAACTTACAATACAGATTGTACAATGATACTAGCATCCCTGGTTAATTTCATCTATTCGATGGTAAAATTATAGATGTCACATGATTAAATCATTGATATTTCATTGACAAAACATGCATGTCTCATAGATATAACATGCATGTCTCATACATATAACATGTATGTCTCATGGATAAAACATGCATGAAAATCATGCATGGCCATGTATGATGCATGAATCATACATGATCATGCATGAATCATGTATGATCATGCATGGGAATCATGCATGTTTTATCCAAAAACGGGCATCTAGGGCTGAATCCACTTATCAGATTCTGCTTGGAGGGACTCTCCACCATCCTCCACAACTGGAACAACATGAATCCGAACGACTGTTTCGGAATAGGCCCAGTTGCCCTGGACTCCCGACGGAAGTCCTGTAGGATGATCCTCCACTTGGCTTTCACAGTTCTAAACACAGCGACGCCAAGAGGTTGCAGAAGGTGGGTAGAGTTACGTGGAAGAGCGATGAATTTGATGTTGTATGCAGCAACCATTTCGATCACTTCAACAGAGAAATGCACTGCTAAATTATTACCGATCACGAACTTATCTCCGTGAAGATCCCTAACTGCAGGGATTAGAGTGTCACGAAACCAGGCTGCGAAAGAGTCTTTATCAGACGAGGTCTTGAAGAAGTTGTCTAGTCAGACCAAATCCCCACTTGGTAATAGTCTGAATTGTTCGAGCGATGACAATCTTCAGTTTGCGAAAGTTCTGTGGGTCTGCCAGGTCCCGCAACTATCTCATTCTTCTCTGATGCCTTGATATAACGCTGTAGTGTTTCGCGATTGACATGATAAGCATCGGCAGCTTTTCTTTGTGATATTCGGTTTTCACGAACAGCGCTGACAGCTAACTGCATATCGTCATCCCTGTAGCTCTTGACGGTTTTCTTCGTGGCCTTCACTAACAGCAATCACACATTCGAATGTCACACGAAAGAAAATTCATTTACTTAATACGGAATCAAATTCATTGATCGTCGTGACAGAGATCATTCGCAGGTGCAGGTGAGGACGCAAATCAATAAGACACGCGACTGTGTGCGACATAGATATCTGATTCATCGCTTCATCGCTGGCAGCACAGTCGAATTAGCAACAATGGGTAATGTCAGCCACCAACGATATTTATGATTTTTTTCATTATACGAATTACAAGCTCCGAAACCAACTGTAACTAATCCAATTGTTCTGAAATGTCAAAAATGAAATCAACAAAGAGTGTGAGCGTCAGTTTTTAGGTAACTGTGAATGAAAAGAGTTTTTTGCACTTTTTTGATAAATGGCTGACATTACCCCTGGTGGCTGACATTTGCCAGTTTTACGGTATGAACATTTGATAATTCTATGTTGTTGAGCATTCCTGTGCTATTAGCATATAGGCTACATGTATGGTCTATGATAATTGTTAACGGCTGCCACAGATAAATGATTGTATCAGTATGGGGTCTCATAAACGAAACGATGATTATAATTAAATGATAACTAATCAATTATTTAATTATTAGCAATCAATTTAATGTTCATTAATAATCTATTATTCACTACTTGACAAAATTATCGCTTACAAAACAAATTTGATGCAATTGATCAAAATAATTATACAATTATGTTTTCATTTAATGAAGCTAAAGTAACGACATCCGTCCCTTAGCGGTTTATTAAATTATTTGACGACTCTCACATGTAGTTAAAGTAAAACGCACAAACAAGAATGTATAAATAATCATTATTAAATAATAGTGTGAACGCTAGAGTAGTAAGGAATCCTCCCATTTGTGCACATCGTCCCCCCCTCGTGAGCGTGAGTGGGTCTGGGTCGGCCGTCCGGGTGGGTTGTGGTCGGCCGTCCTGGATGGCTTTGGTCTGTAATGGCTAAAGAAGGCCTCGGACGGTAAAATGGACCGCGGTTTTGGTCTTTTTGGTCAATTTTAGGTCTAGAGACATTGTTTCAAATGAATTTTGAGAGAAAAAGTGCTAACCCCCCCTCTGGACAGTGACTTCAATCTTGGGTTGTAGAGATCGTAGAAAGTCGTACAATAGCTCGTTTGAAAGCTAAGAGTGAGAAAAATTCATTGTAAGAAACGGCTTGTCTATACCTGTCTTCGTTTAACCCTTATCGGTATACGCCGTCACATTTTGTTGCAAAGAATTCTTAAATAGCGATATCTTTGTTAATAATTACACAATATATTTTTCCTCTTGTGACGATGAAGAAATGTTGACAATAAAGGTTCCCTGCGCTGATAAATTTTAATCCGTTGTTTAAATCATGGCATCAGTGCAAAAACACCCCTCGGTATAAGTGTCCCGTTTTGTTGCATCAAAAAAAAAAGTCGATTGTTCCTACTGCAGTCTGCATCATCGTAAGACAATAATATCGCTATTAATCTCCTACTAGTTAGCGTTGGGTTTGATACTTGCCCTCAGTTACCTTCTTTTTACATCTTACCATCTTTCCCATGACGTATCAATAAACAAACGCAATACATTTGATGAGAATACGGGAGAACCTCTGTGCGAACTCACTGGCGATGCGATATACGTACAGTGGCAGACTGTGACCGCAAACTACTACTACGTGTTTAATAAGGTTTTTGTTTAAATAAACGCGATGTGACGTAACTCGACTAAGTAGCGACGGAATTGCTAGGGCCATGAGGCGAATCTCATGATGAATCTTCAGCGAAAACAATGAATTTCACGAAAACGAAAATTTTCGGAAGAATTTCCACGTCGTTGTGAATGTCGATCAGATCACATACAGGAGAAGAAGAAAGAAGATGATGAAGAATTGTTCAAACGTCAAAATGACACTGACAGCGGAAGTGACAGCAGCAAATGTAAGGAAGAGGATGTCCCTCGAGAATTCCAGTATAAAGTAAACGATATAATTTTCTCCAGAATCAGTCCAGAAGAAACCAAGAAAACCGAAATATTTCAAACCGAAATTCTGGCAATCTGGCATCACACATCAGAGAAGAGGCATTTCAGGTTGTTATTCAGCGATTAAATCGTCCTATTTATTGGAGATACACAAATAAAATTTGAGCGAAATCATATAAAACGATAAGAAAAGTCATATTCATCGGTGTGTTAATTCATCGACGAAATGTTCTTTCACTTTTTCTGGTTTTTTGGCTTGTCCTGCGGTCGATAGACGAATCGGTCTCGGAGAGAAATTGTGGAAAAACCTACCTTAGAAAGCCGTGGAAGGCCACGTGATCAGGCATTCTTCTCTATTTCAATCTTTTTTTTCGAATCGAATTTTCGCGATCGCTCGAAAAGGAAAGAAGTAAAATCTGAAGGGAACGTCTGAAGGAAGGATAGGAGCTAGGTACGTTCGTAAGATATTTAGGGTCTAGCAACAACGTGAGATTTTTGTCCTAACTGTTACCTGAAGGAGCGGAACGAGCGGATACCGGGGCCGGGACCCAATATAAAATATTCCGGTAGCTAGCTTGGCCCTAAAATATGATTTTAAATATTTTGTTTTAGAGAGGAGCTTTGTGAGTTTGAATGGTCTGAATTCCGGAATCACAAGACAACAAAGTACACAAAAAATCTCGGAAAAGTGTAGTAGTTATTGTGATTGCGTTGTGTATGTAATCGTCGAGACAGTAGTGATGGAATATTGACATTTTCAGTAGTCATTCTCTCGTTCTCACTCTCTCTCGAGAATCGATATACGTTGCTGGGGACCGTGAGGCAACAGAGAAAGAAATTAACGCACAATTGAAAAGTAAGGATCGCCAGCCTAAGAATGTCAGTTCGTTCATGATGACGAAGAGTAGATTGATTTGAGTTTTTTACTAGAAAACCAAACTTGAACCGAAACGAAAACGAACTTGTATCATGCTACTCTCCGATCTAATTCAATTGAAAATGAAATGATAATGAAATGCTCACTTCATCCAAGAATTCGGTGGAGACCATTTCAATGAAACACGAGGCATCGCAAATTTCGATGAGAACAGAGAGAAATTTTTTCTAGAGAAAACTTCTTTTTTATAATATGGTACTTCTTTATGAATCAAACAGTTCGTCGACCTTTACAACGCTTCTCTCATAATGAAACACGAAGGCTTTCCAAACTCTCGGCGTGAATAATGAAAAGTTTTAAAACCATATCGGCGAGCGACATGAAAAGAAAAGAAACATACCGCTGCCCAAAACAATGCGCTTGGAAGCTTGGGTTTAAGCAGTAACTGCCGCACTTCACGATTTTGATACCTTCTCAATCAAAATTTTGCCGTTGCAAAGTGTGCTCATTCTCTGTCAAAACGGCGTGTCCTCCTCGTCAAACATGTAGTGTCGTCATCAGTGTGTGCGTCAGCTCATCGATTCCTGAGCAAACTCTGTTGAGAACTGATCTGTAGCCAACGATCTGAGCTACGTAGAAATTGTATTAAAATAACCTGGAATGTTTTGTGTACAATTCTTTTTAATATACAAATTGATATTATTTTGAAAATAAGTTGATAAACATTATTGAAGTCTGAAGTTTGATATTTTTTCTTATATATTTATTCGGAATTTTACATTGATCCAGTTAATTGAGTTTTAGGCCTTGATAATGTTTCTGATTAAATCAATTAATCTTGTTCTGTATGTTCTACATTTAAATTGCCTAAAATTAAACCAGAAAATAATGGAAGATTAAGAAAATGAAATAGATAGAGATAATCATAAAATGGATGCATTTGCATTTGAAACAATATCGAGAAAATTATGAAAAATGTGAGGATGAGGGTGTTCCAAAGTTGCATACCGATAAGGGTTAATCTTGAGAGCGAAAAAACGATTTTTGAGCATCTCTGAAAAACGACAATTAGAATTCTGTGGTTTTTGGGCTCTAGCGGTTAAACTAAGCCTCGGACGGTAAAATGGAACGCGCATTCGGTGTTTTTGCCAATTTTAGATCTAGGAACATTGTTTCCAATGGATTTTGAGAGAAAAAGTGCTGACCCCCTCTGGACAGTGACTTCAATCTTGGGTTGTAGGGATCGTAGAAAGTCGTTGAATAGCTCGTTTGAAAGCTAAGAATGAGACAAATTCAAACAGGTTTAATAGGGAAACTAGAGCGGACAGAAGGACATTTTACAATAGAGACTGATGGCACCACGCAATTTAATGATAAAATTCCAGTTTAACAAAGGAATTTTTCTATCGGTTTGTTTTACCAACGATAAGTGACTACTAACTAATTTATCAGTAGATCTAAATATTGAACTTTACAAGATGTGAAGATTATCGAAGCGAGAAATTATTATCATTGTACAGTAATTTAAGTAACAATAATCAAGTCATCAAGTATTAAGGAGTAAAATTTGATTGTATTGTAATACTTTTAAGTATTTATTCATTTGCGATAGTGTGCAACAATTTGAAAGTGGACGCAATAATTGGAATTATTAGTCCGCGCTCGACCATCATTATATTGCTACTCAAATGACTTGAAAATCGTTCTCATCAGTTGAGACACCGAAACACTTGTCGAACACTTCGAAAGATTCATCATTGACGTCAGATTGGTTTTGGTCAAGAATAAAATAGAACAGCTAAGTTCCGTTGTTGTATGCAATTCCATACATAACAAAATCCGTCATTTGCTTTGTGAGCACCTCATATAACCTCACACTGTTGGATATTTCCGCAAAAATCGAACGATGAGATAAGTGGCCAATCCATATCTGTTAAAGCAGTCTTATTGTCTCGGTTTACTGCAATGAGAAGCCATTCGATTAATAAGACTGCCAAACCTGCGCATGAACGCACGCGTGTGTGTGTGTGTGTTGGAATTAATGGTTCCCTTGACTTGCTTGCAACGAGTTAGTAACATTGTTACACTTATCAGTGTGTGTTAATGTAATATTCTATACTTATTGTGAATGTTGATGTGTTGTTTGAAACAATGAAATATGTTCGGATGTATTTTTGAGACATTTATGAATTAACGAGAGATACACTTTCGAATACTACAAAACCATACGCTACTCTGACTGAATGAGGGACATTACACCTGGCGACGAAGATAAAAAGGGACACAAATAAAAAGCCACCAATCGTTTGCGAAACAATGACTACGTACATTCCACGATCTGATAAATATACAAATCAGTGTGACATAAACGTTTGGTTCCAGCAGCTCGAATTATTCCTCTCACTGTCAAAAGTTGCTGAGACTGATAAACGCAGTGTTCTACTTTCTTATATTGACATCGAAATCTTTCAAGCTACTGTTACCGGACTGACTTTGAGTTCCTCTACTACTTACGAAGATGTCAAGAATTTTCTACTACAGCGATATTCGACCAAGGACATTTACATCGAAAGAACTTCTCTGTTTGAGTAGACGTATTCCGCTCCGGCTGAAAGCTTTGCTGCTCAGCTTAACGCCGTGCTCGACAATTTCAGTCGTGATCCTGCCGTTTTACGTGAAGAAATAATAGTTGCTAAATTCAGTGCTTCAACTCCGCGTCACATCGCTACTGAACTTTGCTTACGTCGACCTACAACGATCAGTGAATGTATCAAAATCGCTAATTCTGTCACTAGCGAAAAATCTTTCTTCGCTGTCAACAACAGTACTGATTCACATCGACAAAATGCGTTCTCACGGAAAAATAAGTTCTCTAATAAATCAAAACCAATGACTGAGCTCAACAGTACTACGCGTAGGCATAACGCCATTCTGTGTTTTCGTTGTGGAGATGATTCCCACCTTGCAAATGATCCGAAGTGTCCTGCTCGGAATGTGAAATGCAGCATTTTCCAAAAGATAGGGCATTTACCTAAGGTTTGCAAGAGTTCTACAAGTAAAGTTCGCGTTGGTACTGTTCTCCGTACGAATATTGGAAGCGTATCCGTCCGAATTCAGCGACCTGAGATAACTCTGACCATTAACGCTGATAAATCTGCCAATTTGATTGTTGACACAGGTGCGGAAGTGTCAATATTGTCGAAAGCTGATTATATCAAATATCTTCATGATATACCTTTACATGCAACACGTGAAAGTTTTCACAATTTTGACAATTCGTCAATCAGTGTAGAGGGTGTGCTAAGAACATTGACATTTTCTTATAACGACAAACGAAACGTGCTTTTGGTGATTTATACGTGGCAGACGTTCCTTTCTCAGTGATTGGAGTGGATATCATTTCCGCTCTGCGTCTGAATATTTCGTTTGATGATGGTGATTCTTCCAATCCAAGTAGGCCTACTGATAGGTCTATGACTACTTCGGGGCGTCACATACTGCTGACTCGATCATGAAAAATCGTCAAATATTCCAAAATTACATGCACATCAAGTTGAAAGAGAGTGCTCCTTCATCGATTTTTCAACCCTTACGTTGATTGCCCTTCGCTCTTGAACAGCCGGTAGAAGAAGAATTACGACGACTCCTAGCTGCCCACATTATTGAGCCAGTAAATTCATCGCCTTATGTTTCACCAATAATTTGCGTTCCAAAAAGTGATAAGACTATACGCTTATGCGTCGATTACCGTCGACTAAACGACAATATCATTATTGACCAATTTCCGGTTCCTACCATTGAGGAGCTATTCAATAAGATCTTAAATGCAAAATACTTCACAAAATTGGATTTACAATCTGCGTTTCATCAAATTGAAGTTCATGTGAAGTCGCGTGACTACACTGCGTTTATTATTCATGTCGGACTATTTCGCTTCAAGAGGGTTCCCCTCGGCCTTGCAAGCTCACATGCAGTCTTCAATCGAATCTTACGTCAAGTTTTATCAAAATGTGCTAATACTATTACTTACTACGACGATATTCTGATTTTTGCTTCTACGAATAAGGACTTGCAAGTATATACTAATGCAGTCAAAGAAGCTCTCAAGAGACAACACTTCGTCGTCAATGAGAATAAGAGTGTTTATGCTGCAACGGAGATTGAATTTCTCGGTAGACAACTGTCCGCCTTTGGTACAAAGCCACCTTCACATGCTGTTACTGCGATTGATAAATGTCCTCAACCTAGTACAAAACAAGAACTGCGAGTTTTCATGGGCATGATAAATTATTTTCGTAACTTTGTGCCAAACTTTGCTTCTGTCGTTGCGCCTCTGTATAGATTACTACAAGATAACATTCATTTTACATTCTCCGATGTTGAAATTTCTGCATTTCATGAACTGAAGAAACTTCTGATTGATTCATCATTCCTCGCCTATTTTGATAGTACTACTCGGGCGAAAACCATGCTTTGCACAGATGCCTCCTCAAAAGGTATAGCTGCCATGTTAAGTCAAAGCATTGATGGCTATGAGAAACCCGTGTATTTCGTCAGCAGACAACTACGGCCAAATGAGACATTATTCCAGTTCAGAACTTGAGACCTTAGCTGTCATATGGTCAGTTGAAAAATTGCATCAATTCTTATACGGAGATTCATTTGAAATCAGAACAGATCACAGCGCTTTGAAAGAGGTCCTGACTGGTACAAATAAACACAAACTTGCTCCAGCACGAATCACACGATGGGCTACAAGACTCCTTCCCTGCACGTTCACAGTTACTTACATCAAAGGCTCGACTAACAAGATTGCAGATTGTCTTTCCAGACTACCACTTCAGTCAAACTCGAAAGACTCAACTTCTCTTGACGATGTTCACATTGCATCAGTCCTTAGAGCTAACTTACCCTGTCTTACATTTGCTGAAGTTAAGTATGCTACAGAAAATAACAATACTCTCAACGAACTGTCAACACTTATTTAAACTAAGTGGCCTGATAAGTGCGATTCTGTGAAAGAATGTTTACGTCCTTTTCACCGCTTCCGTGATGAACTTTCTTTACATGATGGCGTAATCTTCCGTGGTGAGAAAATTGTTGTTCCTTCAATGCTACGTGACCGCCTCTTGACCTTAGCTCATGAAAGCCATATAGGCATGAGTAAAACAAAGTCGCGTCTTCGACAGACATACTGGTGGCCTTCCATGGATAAGAATGTCGATGAATTAATTCGAAGTTGCTTCTGTTGTAAATTCTTGCCTCGTGATAGCCCAGTGCATGTTACTGATTGGAATACCCAACCGTGGAATCATCTATTTACTGATATTGTTGGCCCAAAGTACGATTCCAATGGCAAGACCTTTTACTTGATTGCCCTCGTTGACCATCATAGCAAATATGTTTGTTGCAAGGTTGTGCAATCGATCACATCAAGTGACGTTATATGTTTTCTTCAAGAAAGTTTTACTACGTTTGGTTTGTGCGCTAAAATCACATCCGATAATGGAACTCAGTTCATTTCTACCGAATTTACGGGGTTCCTTCCCTCAAGTGGTATCATACATGTACGTTCCGCTATTTACAACTCTCAAGCTAATGGAAGTATTGAGAGCGTAAATAAAAATCCGAAAAAGTTACTTGAGTCTCTACGGCATGAAGACGTGAATCTGGCAAATCTACAAAGTGCTGTAAACAATTATCTGATGATCTACAATAATACAACTCATTCGATAACTTCTAAATCACCGTCCGAGATGATCTTCAAATATCGACCAAGAACTAAACTTGACGTTGCTATACCTCTGGAAGTAGCAGAACCTGACCCGGAGATAATACAAATGAAAAATGAGGTACAAGACAAGTTGCGGCGGCGGGCGGATTACGCCAATACAAGGAGACGACCAAAGGATAAATTCACAAAGTTGGAGATTGGGTGCAAAAACCACCTGGACCGATTCGACAAATTAGGGAACAGTGTGGTGAATACACGTTCAAACTCAGTGATGGGTATAAAGTGAATGCCAGACACTTGAAATTGATAAAACGACCTTCAACATCAGAAGAGGATTATGTTTCAGTCGATACATCTCAACCAGTGCTGATAGAACGTTATCCATCGCGGGATCGTAGACCTACTGAGCGTTACGGATTTACAGAATAGGAGTTGTGAAATCTCATCCTAGTTCTTATGTCGAGTGTGACTTTTTTTATATACCCTGACTCCTTTCTCAATACTTACGTAAAGTTTCCTTCCTGTGCCGGGGAAGATGTAATATTCTATACTTATTGTGAATGTTGATGTGTTGTTTGAAACAATGAAATATGTTCGGATGTATTTTTGAGACATTTATGAATTAACGAGAGATACACTTTCGAATACTACAAAACCATACGCTACTCTGACTGAATGAGGGATATTACAGTTACCGGCGCGCGTCTTTTACCAGATGCGTGATGTGTGCGTACCAGCGGTGTCGAAATTCGTACAGAGAAATTGCCATGACTTGGGCGTCTGTAACTGCCAAGCCATGAATTTCGCCTAACATTTTGAGCTGTGTGCACCCGTAACAAAATCAAATCCAGTTTAGCTACTTAGCAGCACTAGACATGCAGCACCGTGATTTTCCGCTTTAAATCGTTATTCCGCGTTTGCATCAAAAGTGGTTAGCGCAGTCGAGTATTGAAGCACGGGATAAGAAAAGCCGACAGAAATTTTTCCAGTAGATAGAAAAGCAACAATGAAAAGAAACAGCCCATACATTTAGTATTGATACTATCAATTATTAATCAAGTTGTCAAGCGAATCTGATGAATTTGCCGGTTCTTATGGGTTATCCAACCCACGTTTTTAAATGTCTGAAATCCGTAAAAATGAATCAACCGTCGCAAAACTTCGGATACACGTATTTGAGTATTTTCTACCCACATATAAAAAATTATGCAGATTCGACAAGTACTTTTTGAATTAGAGACGATAACGTGAAATGTAGCGATGTCAGCAGCTTGATCTGACTTAGTCTGTTCGACGCATTACTGTTACTTGAGTGTGCATTGTTCTCTTTCCGTCTCCATCTCATCCATTGCTATTTAAAATCTTCCCACGACCACTACCCCACCACACATTTCTTAAGTTAAGCACACCAATGGAAAGTATATGGTCTGTGTCATCATCACTTCTACTGTAACGTTATCGTGACATGACTTTGTTGACATAGTGCTATGTGCTCAGACGAAGTCAGATCAAGCTGCTGACATCGCTACACTCCACGTACGTCATCGTCTCTAATTCAAAAAGTACTTTTCAGATTTGCATAAAATTCTGCATATGGGTAGAAAATATACTCAAATACGTGTCTCTGAAGTTTTGTGATGATTGATTCATTTCTACGGATAGTAGACAAATTTGAAAACGTGGGGATATAACCCACAAGTACCAATTCGCCTTACAGATAAATATCGATATTCATCGGAAAATAATAAAGTCGCATTTTCCCTTAGACGCTAGCATGAGCTTATACCAAGAGGTTCCGTTTTGTAATCCGTTAATGGTCCGAAGTAGATTCATCTGTTGTCATTGTAATTTTGATTCGGTAAAAAGACACGAACGTGTGAAGGAATATATATTTATTACAAAAGATGATACACTTATGCGCGCATATGTCAAATTTGACTGGAGCAATAAGAAAATTTATTCTCTCGATCATTGTCCGTCATGTCATCATCTACAACGAAAATAAGATGACAACTCATGTTATACTAAAGTTGAGCATGCGAGAAATCTAGGTGAAGCATGGGTGGCAGGGTGATACAACAAAATATCAAGTTCTTAGGAGGTCTTCAGCTTTTTGGCCACTTTTAACAATGTGTGACACGCTTTCTTTTTTCACTCATCACTCGAATGTTTCTGTGTGCCGAACTTCACTTTGAGTATTGTCGAACAATTCATTTGCTTGCCTAACTCCGATCAAATCGCCTTTTTTAATGGCTTCCTGTCATACTCAATTTTTATCCCTTTCATCTGCAATGAGATTCTTCACTCGTCTAATGCCTCATGCTTCCTCTTTACAGATTCAACAGCTTCAAATATTGACGCCTCTTTCATGATAATATGTCTTTATCAGAAGCGGTTGCTGATAAATGCACGGGTATACCATCAGACTCCACGTAGTATCCCATCCCCCCCCCCATTTACTAGGATTAAGCTAAATATGCCTTTTATAACTGAAGAAGATAACGGGCATGAGATAATGCATACGATCAAGTATCTGCCGTTCACAATCCAGTCATAAACAGTAAGCACGTATCTAGTTTAACAAGCCTACAAACTCACGAAAACTAAACAGCATTTCCTTTTTGGAAACACACTGAAGACACTGCAAGACCATTAGCTCAATAGAAAACTTTGGCATGTCAAAGGCCGTAGAAAGATGCGTTCAAATAATGAAAGACTTTTAGCAAACCAATAACAAACATTTTAACAAATATTTTAACAAACCATTTTAAGGAATCCTTCCAATAAAACCAATGACAGTTCTCACCAAGTAAGCGGACATCAGACAGAACTCCGCCTTTTGTCCCTATACAAAAATCCTCGCGATACAGCAACGGATAGAAGAACATCGCAGCAGACTAAACAAATGTGAAGGATTTCATCAGGATTAATGAAGGACTGACAGTTTGACTTAGCGGGTTATGTGTAAATCACACGGATGAGATTTCGACATTATACATAACTGCTGTACTCAGGATAATACTAAACCGGAATCAAACCGAATAATACTACAAATGACCACAAATTTCACTCACTTGAATTTTTTTCCTGCTATACATGCCGAACACTCCAATAATCAACTAACTCCCAGATCATACCGTTAATATTGTAATCAGTATGACACAGGAATCCACTGACCATCGGTGCAAAACGACTGAAATGAATACATCAATTAACAAATATATTTGAAAGATATGCCGACCCAACCTCAAACAACGTAATTTTAAATCCAGTGGCTAGTTGCGCAACAGGACTCAAAACTTAGGAATTTGAGGCAATGAACAATCTGAAAATGAAAAAATTACCAGAACTCACGTTAGCTTTTCCATGTCTCATCTTCCTTCAGAGATCAAAGTCGCAGAACTCATGAGAACTGAAAGAAATAAGACATCCACTATATAGGTAGCCTACCTGCATTGAGATTATCATGGATAAACATCAGATGGAACCAGGGATCACAATTGGCCCAAGAAAACGGATAATCGGGAAAACCGGGGTTTGAATGCATAAATTTGAAATATTCACATTAGACTAATTTCGTAAAAAAACGGAAAATTGCGATCCCTGGATGGGACAGTGAAAATATTGAGGCGCATTGCATCATAACATTGCTACGCGTTAGCAAAATGAGTAATCAGAATTCAATATAGAATAGCTTCTATGTTGACATTGCTTTCAACCTCAAAAAGGGGTATTCAAAATTGAGTAGATATTTCTAACTTCATAACACAAAAATAACTCCACGAATTAATCAAACTCACATAATCTTTCTCCATTCCAACTTCGGAGATTCACCTCGTGATTTCCTAAGAAACACATAAAAATACCTGAAAGAAATGACGCATCTATTGAAAATATTTGCGTTAGTCAACAAGAATGAAGTTTGAGCAGGTTACAAAACGCATTATCACCTTATTCTTCCACGTTATGACCTCAAACAATGTTGCTGATAAAAATGAGGCTATTGAAAGACAAATCAGGGAGTTATTTCAGGGATATTTTATTCTTTTATACTTCCTGATTCCAAGTGTCTTCTATTCCAAACCACAAAATAATTCAGTCTTTGGTTATGTAAAAGCTGATAAAATATATAATGACAAAACGATTACGGTATGTAAACGAACGTGTATTTTTAATTCATACATCAAAAGGTTGACAAAAAGTTTTTCTTCGATAACCCCACTAATATTGAAATACAATTTGCGTTAGATTTACTGCAAAAAAATGAGTGGTTATCAGTTCAGTAGTTACCGTATAATATTTTTTTTCAACTAATTGCTTAGACTTTCCACGACCTCTTTCTTGACTAAGTATTTACGATTACGAATATTAACTAATAGTCAACGGCAAATTTTCCGTTTGTTGGCACCTGCACGAGTTTCCAAATAAATGGCTCAGACTTTGTTTTTGCTATTTACATAAAGAAATTTGTTTCTCACGTCTGAATCTCAAATAACAAAATGAAGATGGGATATTATCTTCAACAGCAATACATACACGATTCGTTCGTAGTTTCCATTTATGCAGAAAGTAAAAGCAGCTAACTGATGAAATCGGGAACTCAACTTCTAACCAGGACAACACATCACATGAGGGCGTCGTTAGGCACTGCTCAGGCACTTTCGGCAACAGCAGTAGACTTCATTCCCGTCAAATCCACTATTTCATCTCAAATTAGGTGTATTCAAATTTCAAACATACTGCTGGTCACTGAGGAGCCAAAACAATTTGGTCAACTAAACCAATGCTCCATTCGCATCAAACCGTATCTGCCAAATACTTTGCTCAGCTATTTTTGATAGCAGCAGTAGACTTATTACACCACTAATCCACTATTTCATGTCAATTTTGGGTGGATTCAAATTTCAATCCTGTAGGTTGCCTGTGAAACCTGTAAGTACTTTGCTCAACTAAACTGAACTGATGTCTGTTTGTCATCCCACGGTAACATTTTGTGTTTATCTGACTCGGCAAGTGTTTATCTGACGCAAGTGTTTATCTGACGCAAGTGTTGATGTAAGCAACAAGGAATTTGATGCCTTTGTTGTCTCCTTGATTTGCACGTAATCACTTCGTTGCTACGACATGTTGAAGAAGCGGGGATAGACAGACCGTTAAGTTTTCATGTGATTGTAGCTCCACAAACAGAAGCGATATTGCGCAATTGGGAAGGTGCTCGATGTTAGAGGCCAGCAGTAGGTTTAATATTGGAATACACAAAACATTCAGATGAAATAGTGGATTAGTGATGTAATGAGTTTACTACTGCTATCAAAAATGGCTGAGCAAAGTCAACCAGATACGGTTTGATGCGAATGGATCATTGGTTTAGTTGAGCAAAGTATATTTAGGTTTTAGAGTCCAGCAGTAGGTTTAATATTTGAATCCACACAAAATTGACATGAAATAGTGGATTAGTGGTGTAATACGTCTACTGCTGCTACCAAAAATGGCTGAGCAAAGTCAATCAGATACGGTTTGATGCAAATGGAGTATTGGTTTAGTTGACCAAATTGTTTTGGCTCCTCAGTGATCAGCAGTATGTTTGAAATTTGAATACACCTAATTTGAGATGAAATAGTGGATTTGACGGGAAGGAAGTCTACTGCTGTTACCGAAAGTGCCTGAGCAAAGTCTCTGAGGCTTGTTTATGTGTGTGTGCAGCTGTGGTTTAGGTCTAGCTGCTGTTTGGTTGATTCTGAAGTTAGCAGTAGGGTTGGCAGTAGATCCATATCTGTGAATTGATTTTTCGGAGCTTTTCGGTTACTGATTGGTACATATGTAGTTGTGAGCAAATTCTACTCTTTATTTAATGCATCATACTAGAATTTGAGGGCTGAGCAAATTCATTCAAAAATCCTACAGCTAACTTCAGCTACTTGGAAACTGCCACACTGGACGAAAACCGTAGACGCCACCTGTGCGGTTCTCGGGACTGAATTGAATAGGACCGACGTTCTCCCGCGTGTCGTGAAAGGCACTATAAATGGCGAATCAAAGGGACCTTTTGCCACTGCAGCTATGGTGTTGGCAGTCTGATAACTTTTTTCTCATTGCCCTTCATCGGTGGCTATACTAAGTTAATATTGCGAGGGGGATCCTGACAACCGAATCTTAGATGTTGGGATATGCATCAAAGCTTTCAGAGCTTCATCCCCTGTGACATATATGGCTTCTCCCTTTCAGCGATGGCCGACGCCCCTCATCGACGGTAAGGGTTGGGGCGGACCATCGGGGATGCTAACTACTCCGGTCAATGCTGTTCACCCTTGGCATGGCAGCACTCCGGTGGTATCGGAATGGCCATATCCTCACCAGCAGTGGGCATATATTTGCTTGCTAGGTCTGTCGCTTTGTATTGTCTTGATACGAAGCCTCCTATCCACTGGACGGAGCCGGGTAAAGCAACAACAATCTGAAATTTGAAAACATCGTAAACATCAGAAGTACTCCAACTTATCATCCTTTTTGTATCAGTTTGCGCAGAAACAAAGGACACATGGTAACCGTCTGTCATAAAATTTGCGTCTGATGTTTCCAGCGAAGTCAGATATAATGCTGGAGAATGAAGGTCTTGATCTTTCTTGATTCAAATGATAGCGATGGCGATTCAAATTGACTATAGGTTAAAATTATATGGAAAAAGTTATAAAAATAAAATTCATCAGTTGATGAAAATGAATTGCTTCGTGATCATTAGCGAGTACAAAAAATGAATCCTGCTATCATTGTAATTCAGATCTCATAAGTAGTTCATGGCTACAAGCCACTGAATAAGGACCTGATCAACTGTGCTTGTTTCGAAAAATAGCTAAGCAGCCAAATGTGTGATTAAATGTCTAGGCCTAATTAAGTTTAATCAAAGAACTTTTATGGCTCTGATTACTTTCAAAACAATAGGCATAGTACCGGTAATGTCATCAAATTTTTAATAGGCCTTCAGCTAATTCAATACTCTTGACAGATTTTATTTGACCGGCGACTAGTATTTCGTTGTACTTTGTTGAGATTGTATTGTGTATATCACCGTTAAACACATGTATCCAGGTATTCAATGACTGGGCATTTTTTGCGCATAAGGTATGAGCTAGCAAAATGTGCTTGATTAGTTACTTAGAACGGTATCTATTGATATATTTCCCGCGTTTCTGGTATTGTCGGGACCGCATCAGAGAGCAAAATCTTTACCGCTGGAAGAAGCTCCGGATTGTTCCATAAACTAGCGACCCCGACATTTGGAAGCAGTGGTCTATACATAAACCCCATTGATTTGGTGGCCTTCTTGTCATGATTTACTGTATGGCTTCGAACTCATGACTTAGCTGAGTCATTGACTTTCATTCGAAATTCCAACGAAAACTCTGATAAACTTTCAGGGTTGTCACTCTCATCAAATATAAAAACCGGAAAGTCAAATCGGAATGGACCCCTCAAAGAAAGAAACTTACGATCATTCGATATCACACAACCCGGTGAGTTTTGAAAGCGTTCAAGCAGAAGTTGGGTCTGATCTAATAAAGATGTTTCTGAATCCTCACAGTTAGCAAGTAAAAGTACAAAATTATTACTGATGCTTATTCAATCATCAGTTTCAACAAGGTGCACGTACTAGAATACATGACTCGAACAGCTACTATTTTCAGGAGAACCGTTTTCTAAGGTTGGACTGAGTGTACTGTAAAGACCCGTCTACCTGCCCCCCAACAAAATCAGCATGAAGTTATTGAACGATTGACGATTTCAGCTTGATATAAAGACTGCATATTATCGAAGTCTACATGTAGGCCTATGGATGATTTTGCTTAACTGTTTTAAAGACAACTTTCTTCATTTCGTTCAAAAATATTACATTCAAATTTCTCATGCACTATTCTCGTGCAGCTTTGTCATTTTCTATTAATCGTGCCATGACGTCACACGGTGCAAGATCCCGTCTTGATTGTGAAGAATGTTCATGCAACCACTAGGAAATTGTTGTCCATCTGTTAGACGTTTGGAAGACTGCAGTAGTAAGGAATCCTCCGACCTGCGCACAGCGCCCCCCTCTGGAGCGTGAGTTGGGTTGTTGTGGTTCTGGGTCGACCGTCCGGGTGGGTCGTGGTCCACCGTCGTAGTTGTTCTTGGGCGGCGGTCAATGTTTTGGTGTGTAGGAGAGAGTGTAGGGTTGTTTTGTGTTTAGATTTGGCTTCGTGATGAAATTCTGCGTCGATATGTTGAGTTTCTTGGGTGTAGGTGTGGTTTAGGTCTGTTTTTGAGTGAGAAAATGGCTGTAGCGGCTGTACGAAGCCTCGTACGTGAAAATGGACGGCGGATTTGAGCTTTTTGGCCAATTTTGGGTCTAGCGGACCTGTTTCCAAAGTCGCAGGCCAAACAACGAAGAACTTCGACCCCCCCCCGCGTCGGCAGCGTTCTTCCAACTTTGGTTCTAGAGAGATCGTAGAAAGTCGTGCAATAGCTCGTTTGAAAGCTAAGAGTGCCACAAATTCATTGGAAAGCACATTTTGGCCCTATATTTCATTGCTGAGGCTTGAGAGTGACATTGAGACTTTTGATCATGTTAGAGGGCCGTCAGAGGTTGAGTTTTGTGTTTTGGGCTCCAGCGGGCGAACGAAGCATCGGACGAGAAAACAGACCAGATTTGGAATCAGAGCTTGATGTCATTGGCCAATGAGGAGCACATCCAATTAGAATCCAGCATTTCTCTATAAGTAATGAGGTTTTCAGAGTGACAATCTTTCTATTTTTGAGTCTCACAAGTGTCGGACGCGCGTTCTCACTCTACATTCCTATTATATTATCCATCTGAAATGGTAAGTCGGAACCTTCCTTGAGTGTTAGCTTAATAGCATCTCTTTTATTTTCAGGCATCTACTACATTTACAGGACAATATAGTGTTCAGACGTTACAAGGATCTCTACAATCAGATCGTCTTATGTTGAGGCCAGTAGAAGAGACAACAAAGGTACATAATCCTACCCCACTACAGCGTAAATTTAGACAAGCCATACGTTATTACGATCATAGTATAGTATTGCAAACGGGAATGATTCCTTCCACTGAAGTGAAGATATTGAACAATCAGTATGGGGACTACGTAGTCATTCCTGTGAATCCATACATACGTCGCCAACTCGATGTCATTGAAGAGTTTGCAACATTAAATATGGACATCCCTACTCCCCTTAGCAAAGAATGGAAGGCGGGAGACGATAATGATACTCCTTATAGAAAGATATGGGATGGTAAAAAAGCTTTCTTTACCACTATCGCATTGGTGCTCATACTATAAAAAGGAAGGAGATGAAGTGACACACATCAGATGTGAAGACCTCGCAGAAGGCACTTGGAATATTGGTTTTTCTATCAGTGGAATATATTATGACTATCACCAGAATAACAAATTAGCCTCTATATCGATGCATGCTCAATCCAACCTATATAGCCTATACCAAAGCAACCAGACGTTCATGACATTATTGATCAAATCCTCAACGAGAGCGGTACAAAGCGCAAGTCAGAGAAGAATGCTGCCGGTAAACGCAAGCCAAAGAAGGAGAATCAGTAGTCCTTACCTATCTCTACCTTATGACAATTCGCTCATGTGCTTTGAGTGTCGTAGACGTGGACTTATCAGATCGATGTACTTCATCATTTTGTAATATGTTATAGGACTCTTCATCAGATGAGTAAAAATTTGTAATTTCCTTTTTAGTCATCTATCGTCATTTTTATGGATTGTGAGGGTGAACATGTACAGGAGCTCAGTGCTATTGCTATGGACAATTGGTCGTATCAAATTGTTAGTGTCTACCATCAACATGCTAAGGGTGATCCCAACGCTGATAGCTAGGCGAGAAAACACATCCATGGACTTAATCAGCAATACTTGCAAGACTATGGCTTTTCTAATGAAAGTGCTCTTCTTATTGACTTTAAAAGATGGTTAGCAGCTTTTAATTATGTATGTATCTTTTGCAATGATCCTACTAAGGAGAAGAAACTATTTCCAAATCTAATCATCAATGATATTCTACTTCCACCTTGGGATAGTAGAGTTAATCAACACTATCATGAAGTCACTAAACATTTTCAGGAATTGAGTGTTCCTATTTTAAATGTTCGTTGTAGTCGCTACATTCATAATCATTGCTGTTTTTCCTCCATACCTCAACACTGCTAAAGTAATGTTTGGTCATCATTGCTCTTTGTATGATAGCTACCAACTGTATCTATTTTATCTGTTTCAAACCCAAAATTTGTAATGCATGCTTGTTAAAGTCGTTCAATAAATGCTTTATGAAGAGATTTGTTATTTTCATGCAACAGGTGGGATAGATGAAGGATGATAATGTCTTTCTAAAATGATTGTGGAACATTAAGTTTTCATAGACAAAGCTTAAAGGGTTTTAAATAGACAATCACATAAAGAATTCAAGATTATGTGATAACTTTTCATAAAGATGAGATCAACATCAAATCAGTTATTGGTGATACTAGCACTCTATTTTTGAAGTTAATGGATACGTTTTCTAATAGAATTGTAATGGCGAGATTAGTTGCGAAAATTCATTTCAGCCATTTTGGGAAAGAAGAGGTAGAAGATCGTTTCTTCCACTTTGCTTCTTATTCGATGGAAGTTGTAGATAATCCCGAAGAATTTTTTGAACGACATGGGAAAAATTGCTCAACGTCTTGATGCATTTAACCATCATGGTAGCAGTCTAGTGATTGAAGCGATTTCACATATTCACATTCAACTTTGTATAAAAGAAACTTAAAGATGCAATGATACTTGATCGTAGCACAATTGGTTTTCGAGTTGTGTCTGCTTACTCTCGAAGTATATTCCTTCCGCACATGTGTCTATTATTTAGAAAAGGCTAGCAAGTTCATGTCTTCAAAAAGACTTGCTTTAGAAGTTGCTAGCAAGAGTGAAAATATGTGCGATGTATGTAAGCGAAAAACGCATCTTTAACAGATGTAAGCATACTTTCTGCCAGCGCCGTTTTCATACGATACCGTATTCAACTTTGTCAATGTAGTCACTGTGATATATCTCATTTTGAGTGTCACTTCTGTCATTTAAGTTAGCACCTATGCAAATGTGGAAAAATCAAGTTGTAACAATGGTTAAGAGAAAAATGGCGAAACGCAAAAGTCGAAAGTCTTCAAAATTTTCTGAGGCCATTCGAGCTCTTTAACGAATGAAAGGAAATCAGCGATATAATGCTATACGACATGCGAGAATTTGTTTCGAGATTCGACATTTGAGAAATTGTTTCTCATGTGAGAAGTTTGAGGACAAAGAAATTAACCTACTAATACCTACTAGAAGAATAATACCTACTTCTACATTTTGTTAAGACAAGGGTTGGCTGCTTCAAACAAACAAATTGATTTATACATGGGTTTTGTATTGATCCCTGTAGGTTCACCATCAACAACCAATGTCGTTTCATAGAACTTCATAGACCTTGCTAAGGCATCACTGAGTTCAAGTTAGAATTATATATACAGGTCGAATAAATTATCTACTTTGTGTATGCTTGTGAATATGATTCTTATCCATTAATTGTCAGTCTACGGGTATATTCCATTTTTATGGATTTTTTCAAAATTCTGAAGTCAAAATTTTGATGAAACTAATGAAAGCGACGCAAATGGCAGTATCAATCAAAGGAAACACCATTTTTGATATCAAGATATTCACAAGATTTTTGGTCTATTGATCCAGAAAATGAACAAAACAACTTAAACGTACAAGTATACACAATTGATAAAAGCTTCCAATCCGAATACGTTTGTCTAATTGTCGAATAAATCGGCTAGGATTTCTGAGTACTCGCAGGGGCCTATTTGAGTGAATAACCATACAGCAGGTTTCACCAAGAACATTTAAAGCTTCAACTTCCTTTGACCTATAGTATGCTAGCGCTACCTTGTTGGCTTACTGGCATTGATTATCAACGTATCAAATCATCTTTCCATTTGAAATATTACATGATTGATTTCCTAATTTTTCAAGAAAAAAAATCCGAATATCTGAACGCGAAGCGTTTGATGTCCAAAATTGAAATAATTTATCATGCATGATTGTCCTCCTCATCCCTCCTGTTTTCTCACGCTTCTCCTTTTCAACTTATTGTTTTGATTTGCCATTGCCTGGTAAATTTTCCTAAGTATTTTAAGCATTTTAGTACTAATACCTATATTTTTCATGTAAAGCATCATTTTCCTCAAGTGGATGGCAAAAATCCACAGATCTCTGCAGTTCACGACTTCTTCCTGGCTTTATTAAAGGTTTTGGGAAAGATTCTGAAATATGTCAACCATTACGAAATGCGCTCGAAGTCCATGCGTATTAGCTTATTTGTAATAAGGCACACGGAATAATCATTCTGGAAAGGATTGAAAGAGTAATGCATCAGTTCAGGATGCGTTTGCGAAATTCAAATGGGCATGTGTTTAGTCTCATCAATGCGCTTAAAGGATCTATTCCAAGTAATATTGGGAAATCATGGTGACATAGATAATTCTGCTAATCTAGTTTTTCCATAGTTATCTAGGTACTACATACATGCATAACCCGATGGAGTATATGTTCTAGTTGGATTTCATTGTGGGTGAGCAAAGTTAAGTCCCAAAGTGACACAGTAGTTCCTTGACTCGCGTGCGACTTTTAGACAAGATACCGTATCTTACAAAATACTAGCTATGAAGGTCCAGCTTTTAATGTCTATCAGGTCATCATACGTTAATATTTCAAATCAAATATTGCTCTTCTAAAGAAATGGTGAAAGTATAATACTGACAGATTTTCATGAAATGGTTGAATCAATAAAAAAAGCATGGAGCATGGACCTTCATTTGTTTTCATGATTTCGATTTGGAAAATGAAGTAATGTTAGTATTATTATTTTTGATGCCAATATATTGTTGCCTTTTAATGCCAATATATTTCAACAGACTAACCGTCGCTATCATCGGGGCATAAAAATTTTTTTAAGATGCATGTCCTGATGATAACGACGTCTAGTCTATTTAAATATATTGATATAAAAAAACAGAGTTTTGGTAATAACAACATGAATACTTCATTTTCCCAAACAAACTTATTTTTGAAAATTCTTGGATTTTTTATGTATTTGCGCACTACTTTTCATGTAATGAAAATGTATTGATTGAGTTCTGATATTGGGTTTTAATATTTTATTACAGTATGACACAAATGTGTAAAACTTATTTTAGACTACCAACGTGCTGCCTCACTTCAACGTTCAACTGACTTAGAAAAATAAAAAATCACGGAAAATAGAATTAATTATAGTATTGAAATTAATATAAAATTATTGTGTCCAAATTGTAAGTTGAATGCTGAAATATACCTAGGAAATGCTTTTCATGTTGTATTCGATTATTGGCATTTATTCACTTTCACTATATTCAAATGAAGTTTCGGGAAACGAAAAAAATGCTCGTAGACAATCTTTAGCACGATTTCTTCTGTATCCAAATTCTGACTAAACTGGCCTGAGCGCGTCATCAATCTACTGATAAACATACCACTACCAAAAAAGCCTTATGAACTTCCCTGTTTGCATTTTATAGCATGAGGTGTATAGAGACTCTGAGTACATGATTAGCTTTGCTAACGTCATTTATTAACTCAGCCCCATGCTGTGACATTTTGCGATTCTCAATACATGATAGCAATGTCCGTATTTCAGGGCAGGTATACCTCCTTATACCGGACGAACCTTGCGTACATATACCTTTCTTGAATATCAGGTAAGCGCATGTACATGTTTGATTGCTAACAGGGACGCAATAGCGGATCTCAATGCAGCCTGTCTTAGCGAATCCATTCTCTGATAGATTTCATATTAATCGTAATCTGCCAGTGATATGGAAGAAGTAAAAGACGGTGTTAATCGACATTCAACTGTTATCCTTCATTGTTGTTGTCTTTACATGGCCATTACTCCGACAGATCGATTCTATTTAATCATCTGTCGTTGTTAATGAGTAATCGAGGACTTCTGACAATAATCAGCTATTTTTGAAACTCATGTATGGTCTTGTATTGCTTTTTTGGTTTCAGTTTTTGATTTTCAGAAAACTGCTCAACCAATGCCGAATTATGTTGAAGTTGCAGACAATTTATGCCAAGTAAGTCAACGCGTCATTTCGTTTGTTGCTCCTAGCTGTCTATACTATACCGTACACGTGATACATAATGACTATAGTGCGTATGGCCATTACCATCACTTAATGTAATTAATCAATACATTAAATTGAATGGATCATTTCAATGTGTTATATGATGGTTATAATGGTCTTATTCTGACTTTTAACAGATCTCATAATGGTAATCCCACTTACAGTATACAAGCAACAACAGCTGCAGATAATTTTCGCAAGTTGATATTAACTGGCGAAATGACAGCTAATGGATGGCGACCTGGCAGCTATGTTATCCAGCTAATAGCCAGCAAATATGACTGAACTTCGGGATGCTTCCCGCATGCTATAATTCGCCAGCGAAAAGCTAGATGCATTCCCACAGGGGAGTGTGCTGAGGATTATCGCTTACGCAGTCATCTCTTTGAGAAACCCATGATCATATATAAATTGTTATCAGTGGTTTTCAACGCATGATTGCTATTCCACAAGAAGAATATATACATCTGACTACAATGCAGAGTGCTTAACAACCTTGGGCAAATCAAATGTTACAACTTAATCAGCAATATGAACAAGAAGCTGTACAAAGTAAAAATCCATATGATCGTTTGATAAAGCAGAGTTCTACCTTAGAAGAAATGAAACAATTGAAAAAAAAATTCGCAATGATCTTTCGCTTGGTTCACCCAAACCCTATCGCAATCGCGCACTGAGCTTATATCGAAGTCTCGAACCCAACTTAAAAATCACTCAACGAGGTGAAGTGGTAGGTGATGATGGTGGAGTCATTAGGGACTCAAGAGTGGAAGATTTAATTAATCATGCTGTTCGTGATCGACGTCGTCACTTTACACCTACAGGATGAGAGTTCTTTTTAAAAAGTATGAAGAAATTCAATGTTACAAAGGCAATTCTTAGTCGTGTTACCTTACAGGAAATGGAAAATGATTCTACACCTAGGAAGAGAAAGTTGCAAAGTGTAGATAGACCTAAAAAGAGAATCAAGCAAACTTTGAAAACACCCGAGAAGTTGCCGAAGCGTATACCAAAACCTTCAACACGTTATCCATCATTTGATTTTATCACAGACTTCTAATATGAAGAAACTATGTTGCATCCCATGTTCAGAGTTGCCAAACATTCATGCGTCATTGAACTGCTTAAGTACATGTTGTAAAAGTGATTCATACAAGACGGCTCAAAAAAGTAGCAAAAGCAGGTCTCAAACACAAACCCTAGCGGAGAAAAAGACTGATACTTAGAGGCAAATAAACGATCCCTCTTAATAGACGATGAATGAACATCTGAAATCAATTTGCTATAACCCAAAGCATTATGCAGGTTATGCTTCAGTGAAAAAGTTGTCACAAGCAAGTGGTTATTCACAGAAACAAGTAAAGAGATGGTTAAAAGCTCAACCTGCATATACATTGCACACACAAGCTCGAAAACGTTATCCTACCCGTTCTCATATCGTTCATGATATTGATGAACAATGGCAAGCAGATTTGGCTGATGTTTCTTTATTAGCTAAAAAGAATAAAGGCTATCGCCTTCTCCTAACTGTCATTGACTTATTTCCTCGTTATGCTTGGGTTCAACCACTCAAGACAAAGCGTGGTTAAGAAGTGGCCGAGGCTTTCCAAAATATTTTCAGTGAAGGACGCATTCCCATACGTATTCAGACTGATCAAGGGAAAGAGTTTGAAAACAGACATGTGCGTGCTTTATTTCGCGAACACAACATTGAGCTGTTTAGTGTGAAAAGTGCATACAAGGCTGTAGTGGTCGAACGCTTTAATCGTACACTGAAAACTCGTCTACGGCGCTATTTCACTGCAAAAGTAACACAAAAGTGGACGGATGTATTACAAGATACTGTACACGCTTACAATCATTCTGTTCATCGTATGATTCGTCACAAACCTGCCGACATAACTCCAGACATGGTGGATACAATCCGTGAAATGAATGCTAAACGCAAGCAACCATCACAAGGTAAACGTGACATTCAGGTTGGTGACAAAGTTCGCATTTCCAAGGTGAAAAGCGTGTTTGCGAAAAGTTATCTTCCCAATTGGACGGAAGAAATATTTACTGTCTCTGAGGTTAACAAGAAATTCAAGCCCACTACCTACAAGCTTCGTGATTATCATGGTGAAGAGATTGAAGGGAGTTTTCATCGTCATGAGATAACGCCCATCACCAAAGAAGATGATGACTACATGGTTGAAAAGATACTTCGTCACCAAATACGACAAGGGGAAAAGTGGAGCCTGGTGAAATGGGCTGGCTATCCAAATTCAATGAACAGTTGGATTCGTCATTCTGACCTTTATCGTGCTAGTCAACGTTCCGATGCATAGTAATGAATTGTGTAAATATAAATAAATAAATACCTATGGATCAAACTGCTACGTTTTATTCTGCCCCCTCCTATGCTAGTCATGGAGCTGGCTTTCCCGTTTATGCTGGATCGAGACGTCAAAAAAGGGGTAGTCTATTGGGCGCTGTCAAAGGTATGATGCTCCCCATTTTCGCAAATGTGGGAAAATCAGCTTTAAAGGAAGCTGTAGGATTAGCAGCAGATGTAGCAAGTGATGCGCTTTCAGGAAGATTGCCGATTCGTGAATCGCTAAAGCGTCATGGAATACAGCGTTTGAAGAATGTCGGTAAGGCTGGTATCAGGTCTGTCATCAGTCATATCAATCCACTCTCTACTTCAGGCAAACGTAAGCGAAGAGCATCTCGTATACCTCATAACAAACGCAGACGACGTGGACTGTTTTATATATGGAATGTAAAACCTCATCCCTTTGCTTATTTGATAGAACATCTAGACAGACGGATATCATTAGAAATTATGTATCCATTCGTTATCCACGGACAAGTATCGATTCCGGTGGTGTCATTGAGTTTTTGATACCAGGAAATGATGCTGAGTACATCGATGTAAATGACATCAATCTACATGTTAAGTTTAAGATAGTAAATAAGGACGGCACAAACCTTGACGACAAGGACAAAGTAGCCCTGAATAACTTGGCAATAGCAACGCTCTTCAAGGATATATCATTGACCATTGGTGAAACTCGGGTTGAAGGTGGTCAACACAGTTATCCCTATCTCGGTTATTTTTCAACAGTCATGCAGTTCCAGCCACAAGCACAAAAGAGTCACATGGCTGTTATGGGTTGGTGTAAAGATGAAGCTGGTAAATTTGATAGTGACAAAAACAAGGGATTTGTCACTCGTGAAAAGTGGACTGCAGAAAGTAGGGTGTGTGAATTATATGGTCCCCTATACTTGGACTTTTTCCGTCAATCACGTTTCTTGATGTCAAAAGTAGACATGCGAGTTCATCTCTTGCCGAACGATCCTAAATTTGTATTGAATACTTATGGAGCAAAGACTGAATTTAAGATTGTGTTTCAAAGTGTTAGACTTTATGTGCGACGAATGACAGTGAATCCTTCGGTGATTAATGGTCACGAGATGGGTTTGAAGAAGCATGATGCTCTTTATGATGTAAATCATACTCAGATCCATAGTTTCACCATTCCTCGTGCGCAAAAGAGCTTTGTGAAAGATAGTTTGTTTCCTATACAATCACCAAAAATGGTCATTGTGGGATTGATTGCAAATGATGCATACAATGGTAATATATCGAAGAATCCCCTCAACTTTGAACACTTTGGTTAAAATCAAATCGGATTTTATCGTGATACTGATTGCATTCCTGGTACTCCTTTTTGCCCAGACTTTGCTAATGGACATTATTCTAGCTCATATCAAAATACTATGGAGACATTTAAATACTGGAATACTGATGACACCAATGGTTTGACCTATGATGAATTTGCTTAAGGTTATACGCTTTATGCATTTGATTTGACAGCAAACAATGAAACAGGTGCTTCTTATCGTCCGGGCACTGCCACGAAGGGTCTTAAACTAGAATTCTTTTTTGAAAAAGATTTGACGAAAACACGAATTAACAGGCTACGCGAAGTTTCCGCTTCTTATACCAGTTAATGAGTTGGTTATCTGATGCAGAGCTAGAGAGAGTCGTTCAAGAACATGGTGATGAACGCACTGTTGCAGTATTTCGAGGTGTGTTTTCCATTAATAATATGCCCACAGTTTTACCAAAACCACCCTCATTCATTATCATGAATACTGATACAGCACACTTCCCGGAAAACACTGGAAAGTTTTATTTATTGATAAAAACTATTGCGGTGAAATCTTTGATTCATTGGCCTTACCAAACTGTGATTATGTTACACGTTTCATGAACCGTCATTCACGAAAATGGATTTGCAATGCTTTGGCCTATCAACATCCCTTGTCTTCAACATGTGGAGCATATGCCCTCTACTTAGTAATACAACGAC
The DNA here is from genome assembly GCA_907163375.1 of Prostheceraeus crozeri. NCBI lineage: Eukaryota > Metazoa > Platyhelminthes > Polycladida > Euryleptidae > Prostheceraeus > Prostheceraeus crozeri. The sequence continues at coordinate 63,806 of CAJQUW010010713.1, forward strand.
TACATAATGACTCTTTACATGATATTTGTAAACATTTTTCACATGATACCCTTGTCAATAAAAAGCGCATTCGTAACTTTTGTAAAAGCCTTCAATAAATATGTACGATTAAAATTTGTTTTCTTTATTATACTTCAATGGAAAAGTAGATGATGTGATTGAATATGTTGTATTTAGTCGTCAAACATGAATAGGTAGAGATAAGAAGACATTGTTCACTTGTCACACTCATGCTTATGACTGTTGGTTTGTTGCAGGTAAGTCACTATGCGAGGATGTATACGTTCTCTATACTTGTTCCAACTTGAGGATGTAAAATGTATAACACCATATTGATCATGAAGAGCAATGAAATCTCGTCGAATAATGAATAGACGGCCACCTTGAGGGATATAGAACATTGGATGATGCATGATATGTAAAGCATCGTGGAGATTATCCCTTTGAAAAGGTGATAAACTTATTTTAACTTGTCGATGAGTATCGTAAAAGGTAATGCGTCGAGCCTTCCATGTAACGTGACACTGAGAAGAGAGCTTGGCAATCATGGTTAGTTTTAGACATAGCAAAACTTTTGCTTAGTCTTCTCGTTTAAGCAAAGCATTCATAAGAAATGGACGAAGTCATGTTAAGATTCATCATCATATTATGATTTGCAATAGTGACATTAGCGGGACGAGGATTAGATGATGCAGTTCGTCTCATCAAATCACCTATTCATGCAACAAGACCTATTGAAGATGTAATTCTTTCCGACATAGCCGATCCTTGGCACAATCATGCTTACAAACTTCAGATTTTACGTCAGCGAATGGGTCATGCGTGGGAAATGGTGTTTGCAGCCTTCAATCATTTGTCTCTCTTCCTCTTCCTCTTTTTGTTGAAACTTTCTCTCAACTTCCTTCTTCGTAGGAGTTGAGCTAGCAAGAGGTGTGAATGTTTCCTCTGTATCGGACATGACTATGATAGTGAAATACAAGACACTCTTCTTTATATATGAGAATGATGCATTGTGATTGATAAATGGCTGTCGTCCAATGAGAGAACGCGAAGCAGGGAGAGAGAATCTATATAAGTGCGGTGCAATGACCATTTCCTCATAATATCATTAAAATGAATACACCACCGAATACCTATACCCTACTCATGCCCAATGCCCCACGCAAGAGGCAAGTGAAAACTATTTACAATGGTGAGGTCGAGCCGCTACAGTTGGATGAGGAAACCATCATCATTTCCGACGATGAAATGGTGAGCAATGAAGAGGACAGTACTGATGCAATCAGGGCTGCCTTCCTGAGTGTGTCTCCAAAGGACGTTATGATGGAGCGGTGTGTTGACACTCCGGAGCTGGCTAGACCTCTTCTCTCCTAGTCAGCCCCGCAATCAAGAAGAGTTTGACTTGGCAGACGTAATGTACCATCTTATTACAAAGCGTTTTGCTTTTATTTCTTTTTAATAAATGTGTATCATGACAGTGTTGTTTTTCCTTCATATAAACTACATGGCTTCGAAATGATCATCAAGTAAGCATATAGTCGATTGGGAGCTATTGTTAGAATAAGATATCCTATCATCTAGACACTTAACATAGTTACTAGAAATCATTCAACATATGAAAAATGATTTTAGGTGAATCAATTGAAGCAACGTTATCTGAGAATGAGCCATGAGTTCTTTTAAGAACTGCCTCTATCATTGAGGCTAAATGATGAAGGGATGAAATGGGAGGTCACTCTTACACCACACGTATACAAAATCATTTTCTATCTTCTCTAATGGTGCGATCTCTTTTGATAGAAAACCCCATATCTAAATTCCTCCATTTATTTCCATTTCTAGATAAATACATTGCAAAACAAAGACATGTAGTATGTAGGTTTATTTACAATTGAAGCACATATACTTTATAGCGAGGAAAAGTCAAGTGGAATAACCTTTAAGTCATTGTAGACTTTGTAGCACCTTGGTCGTTTTGGGGCATCGGGCGCTCTTCTCACGCGCGTTGTTTTTGGTGTAAAATCACCATTACTCCACACAACTTGCACAATCTTGCCTTTATCACAAGTCTCCTTCAGATTGCACTCTTCATCCCACTCGTCGACCACTTCAAAGATTTTGTTGAAGATCTCTAAGGCGGGAGATGTACCTTCCATCATGAGATAGATGAGAATGAGAAGTGTTTCAATTTTCTGACTTTTATATGTTTTTCAACAATGAATTCCTCAACAACCAATCAGAATGATTCTAATTTAGATGAAGACTACATTATCACTTTATCAATCTGTGTTGCAGTAAAATACTTTTGTACGACATGATAAACTTTCTGACTACACTAACAAGAGCTTGTTCACTAGCGAAGAGAGAAATGAGCTTGTGGTTGCGTGTGGCGCATGAATGTCCCTTCCAATTCATTCCATTTCATCATTTATTCTTCCCCTCTGCATTCCATATCCGAAGCTTGGGACCGCTATAGCTGCATTAGAAGGTAGCCCTTAAGAGGGCTCATGGGGCGTTCCCGACGAAGGGTGATGAAAGAATGTGTTGTATGTATGAAAGTAGATCTTATGTTTATAAAAAAGACAATCATCTAACTTGGGCGGAACTGGCCGATCCCGCTGAGAGAGACTCTTAATCTCCCTATGTCAGCGACATCGACCTCCTCTACTACCACCCGACTGTCAGACGGCGGTATATACCTCCACTCTGTTGAATCGGTATCATCATCGGCAGCCGATGAACCAATTCGAGCAAGATTGTTCCACAATCTCTCTTGCTCTTCCATCTGCGAAAACTCTTTAAATAAATTTCTCGGCTTTAACCGAGGCTTGTCAGGAGAGCTGACTAGCGTGTTTGGTGTCTGCATGATGGAGTATAAAATGAAAATGAAAGAGAGGCAATGGTTTATATACCCAGTGAGCACAAAGCCATGATTCAGACCTTCCTTATTTGGCCATGCGTTTGACATGACAACAGCGGTTTTACCAACTATGGGCATCGGCAGTCACCATGCTTTCAGTAACCAACTCCGAACACAGACTGGTTACCCTATGACGCGAAAAGGTTTGACGTCAATGCCTGCAGTAACCCTCTCATTTTTACCAAGTTACAATGACAAACGATAGATGTTGCCAACCCTGAGTTACTGAGGCTAGATGAGATTTCACAAAGGCCTGATAGCAGAAGCCATAGCGACTTGATAGCAAGCGTTTAGGTGTTAAAACTTCCATTGACCATCATTTTTAAAATTCAACTAGTATGTCAATGAGGATAGACAAGCTAGGCTGACGAATCCGTTACAGGCATTACTCAGAAGGGATATTATCCGGACTCCAAGGCCTCGGCCCTGAAATCCAACCTCCCGCGGACAGAGCGTGCGTCATATCACTGTGTTGGTATTCGGACCCCGATTTTGACATGAAAACCGGTGGAGTTATTTACATCAGGAAGCAAGTTTCGAGCCGAGGCTCGCCTCTGACAACTTTATAAAGCTCTTCATTGAAATCAGCAGGGTCGAAAACCCCAGAAAACCTCCAAAAATAATGAATTTAAAATTTTCAGCATTTAGTACTACTTATGAAATTTTATAAGTAGTCTGTAAATATAGGTCTGATCAATAGCTATCAAATCTTTATTGAATCAAGTCAAAAGGACTTGTAGAAGCAAAGTTACAAGCCTTTAAAGTTTTGGAGTCTTTTATGGCCTGGAGACTAAGGCCATCTCCTGGTTAACCTTTAAGTCGGACGCCTTAGCTGATATCAGCAATGAAATTTTCTAAATTTGGAATTTCCGATGCTATCATCGGAGCTTCGGAGAGACGACCTACCTTTGACAGTCGCTCTCGTCTTGATGAAAAGTCTCATTCGGTTCCCAGCTTATATAGTTTGTGGCGATCAGCTGATGACGTCATCTCAATCATCCAAAACTTTAAACACTTTTATCTCCGGTTCTAGTGCTCCGACTGACTCCAAATTTTGACAGTCACGTTTGCTCGCTCTCACCTTTCATTTAAGCCATCCCTAGACTCTCTACGATTACCAGAAGCCGAGTTGAAAAAACTTTTTTGGCTTTTTCAAAGGTTCTAAAATCTTGGAAAATGCGCAAACATTCGATTTTAAACATGCTCTCATTTGGAAACGAAACCTTCCACACATCTGAAAAGATAGGATCCTAGAGAACAAAGTGCGGTCTTGCCCCTAAAAGAAACCCGAGCTCTTCATTCACTTCCATTCCTGAGATAGTCGTCACCAAAGTAGGTCACAATTTAACATTTTCACGAAAAAATCCCGTGTTGAGACCCAGTGTGAAGAAAATTTTCGACTTTTTCTCTCCGATTCATTTGATACTCACCCTCTAGATGCAGAATTGCACGCTGATTCCAAATATTGTCTCCGTTTTCTCATACGAGGCTTCGTTCACACGCTAGAGCCATTTTCATAAAAATTCTAACTCTCGTTTTTTCGGTGATGGGCGTCAGTTGTTGATGATTGGCGTCAAAGTTGGAAGTCTCGTCCAGAGGGGGGGCGGTCAGAACTTTTTCTCTCCGATTCCACTGGAAACAACCTCTCTAACCCAAAATTTCACGTAGAATCCGAATCTGCCCTTCGTTTTCCCACCCGAGCCCTCCTTCATGCCGAAATACGGACTTTCTCATCCCAAAACGTCCAAAACCCACCTTTTTCTAACTCTGGCGTTTTTCAGGGATTCCTGCCATTTTCCTCTCTAAACCCAGGAAAACGTGGACATAGGATGTTTTCCACTGCATTTTTCTCACTCTTAGCTTTCAAACGAGCTATTGCACGACTATCTACCATACTAAATTTTATCAATGTATTCTCATTTTTTATACCCTGAAAATGGCTACGCTCAGTATAGTTGAAATTAATTGGCTCATGATCTTATAAATTAGCATCATATCGGCAATCCTCTTCACTTTCTAGGCATTCCTCTTCACTTTTTAGAATGTCCAACCAAAGAGGCATCATCTCTACGTGATTGTTAGCTGTTTATAATTATCTTATAACTGTTATAAGATTTCCAAATTAGACTTGACTTGACCCACCCTCTTAATCATGTTTACAAATGGACAGGCATTTGCTATATTTCTTTTTCATGATTGTTAGCTGTTTGTAATTGTCTTCAAAGATTTCCAAAGTTGCATTATTGGTCCACACTCGCAATCATGTACGTTCTCATATGGATATATTTGTCATACTTGTACTTCCTTTTTTATACTGATCGTCAGCTGCATATTTGCCTTTGAAGATTTCCAGACTGAACACTTTATCTCCTTCGTAATTAATCATCCTAATTTCGTCATTTGTTTTATGACACATTTTTCATCGGAACTTGTCTAGTGCTCATGTAATACATGTGGTGATTCTTGTCGTTTTAATATTTTTTGCAGAGAAATAAATGCGACAAAAGGTCGAGTAATTAATGCAATGCTATTGATTTTCAGCAGCATAATTACATGAAGTGAATAAAAGCTCATGTCGTTTTCTTATTTTTATCCTAAATGTATGTTCTTATTTATTTTAATTATGTTAAATTCTATAACTTCTTTTTATGGGTCAATAATATTCAATATTTTTTTGCATCAATCATCTTAATGCGCATTTTAGACCGAAGTCGTTGTCTCTCAAAGAGATATCATCGATGGAGACCGGACACTACCAAGCCAGCACAGCCGATTGCAGAGAAACATACCACTGTTGTGTAGGCAGACATTTACTTTTGAGGTGAGTCGCTAAAGTAATTTCTTGTGCGATTATTTGTCACTGCCTCCGAATGTTTTGGTTTTAGCAGCATTGAGTTTTTCTGCTGTTAATCCTTGAAACATTTCGTAGCAGGATGACTTTGATCAACAGTATTCATCAACATCAACAGCAAATTTCTTCAATACTTTGCTACAACGTCAAGTAGGCTATCACTGTAATTTCATCAAAAGAATGTGAACATATAATTAGCTGGCGGCGGCTGTCGGAGAATCGTCGGAGGCTGTCGGGGAATTGTCGGTTTCCCGACAATGGACCGACAGTTCCCGACAGTTTTTTTTTCACCGGGCTGTGATATAATCTCGCTTAAGAAGATTCTCTTGAGGTTCATCATGAAAGCAATAGCAGGTCATCGAGTTGCTAATTTACCAAACATTACCTATCCAAGGCTGTCATGACACGGAGGATCTTTAAAAAAATATAAAAATTTCCCTCTGCATTCCTGTTATGATCAGTCAATTCCGCCGTAATTTCTGCAAAACTTTGCATATCTCACATTTGGTGACATTACCACCTGTATCTCTCACGAGTTCATTCAATAAAATCGAAAGTGTATACACATTGGGGATTTAATAAATGCGGAGTTACCACTCTACCTAATATGCTTACCAGGGATGCGGAGTTGGAGTCCCGGAGTCCTACCATTTTTGCTGGAGTCGGACGCCGGCCTATTACTAGACCCGAAATAGAATACAAACAACTTATTTATCCTCGTGCATAGCTGTCACTGTCTTGATGTCAACTTTCTCCGTCAAACAAAAGTACAGAGACACTGCTGCATGCAAAGCTTGCAATAGTTGAAGGAATAAGCCGTAATAGTGAGAAAAGGATTGTCTTTTCACTCGGTGCTTTAATAGAGAAGACAAGCCTTCCTAGCCCCGATCACACATACGCACGTAAGGTCACATCAGAGAAAAAAAATGAAATACTAGTTTGTTTGAGAACATTACCTCTTCACCCTCACACTAATCGTGTGTGATGTCTCCTCCAAAGCGCGTATTAAAATCGAAAGTGTACTCATTCTTTGAAGAAGGATGGGGATTATCTGCCTGGTAGAGACTGGAGAAAAACCGTGTGAAGCACACATCAACAAGATGGGATGAGGCGAGTCGCATGCATCCACCTTAAAGCGACATTTGATAAACTTTCATCGAAAATGATAATTGATACAGCAATGATCACTAAAGACATATTTAGGCAAGCCTATAATGATCTATGATGTAGGTTACCAGTTTTTCAAAAAACTAGGCTATATATACTTGCCACCCGGAGTCGGAGTCCTATCAAAAGCCGGAGTCCTATCAACCTCCGGAGTCGGATAGGACTCCGCATCCCTGATACTTACTCTATGTCAAAGACAATGATTTCAATCAACTTCAAAAGATGTAGATGGTTCCACTTCAATATTCAGATTCAAGAAATTATTGCATAAATTTAGTGAGTCATAAAATCATGCTAATGAAAATTGAATTTAAAATTTGATATTTTAGCCAAGAAAGCACAAATAAGATCGCGACTTTTTCATGAAGACTTGATCCATTATAATGCGGCTCATGAAATTCCCTTGAAAATTAGCTTAATTTCCGCTTAGTTAGGATGTAGGATATTGTATTTCCGCTTATTAGCAAATATTAATATTCCTTTTGATATCCAGCTTTTTCCATACTACTTATAAAGGGGCGTCATGTCGGTATTATATAAATTGGCAAAACATTGGCTTTTTCAAAATTGCTTAAATAATTCTTTGGACCACAGGAATGCAATCTTGGCAAAAAATGAATCTTTGATATAAAACTTTTCACTGTATACAGATACTTTTTTGAGTCGACACTATATATATCTGCTTACTCAATTACTGATTGTGTTGGCCCAATAGTCCGGCAGCCAGAACGAGTTTCTGCAGGGAACGAGGCCGAAAATGATACTTTCACAGAATGATGTGCACTCAATCCCTACTACGAATCGGCACGTCTGCCGAGTTCTAGTGAGTTCCTCTTCTTGTCAGACAGGATCAAAGAAAAGCACATGTAAATCCAATGGGACGCAGATTGCAGTTTTTAGCTAAAATGAAATTTTGTATGTTTTCTCTGATTAAACGAAAAGTACTTAACCCAGAGTTATAATTTTTGGCATGGAATGTCTTCAGGTCATTTCCTATCATGTGCATGTGCTTTTATCATTCATCTAATCATTCATGAACTGAATCACGAGGAAAATACCACTTCAGGTGAAACACATCTCCAAATACCTTCAACGACACTGTTGTAAAGGGGACCTATTTCGAACAATGATGAGGAAGATAACAGAATGGTCGATAGAGAATCAGTCAATGACGTACAAAATGATCATCCAAGTGTTATACCAGGAGTAACAAGTCGCAAGAGACATCCTCAGCCGCATGCATGGCGAAGAAATGTTTTGAAAAAAGCAAGATTAAGTGGAACGTGTGTATCCGTTGGTTCTACAATAACACTTGAGAAATCCGTAAATCTCGGCGTTCTTTGCACGCACACTTGTCGTTATAAATGTACTGATTCATTGACAGAAAGCAATCGCCGTCGAATTTTCCACGAATACTACGAAAAGTGTGCTACTATCAATGATAAACATCTGTTCATTCGAACTGGAATCGAGCGCAATTTTCCCCAACGACGAAAATCGAATCCTACAACTCAAGCGAGAGACCATAGCTTCGAGTACTTCTTCATGGTGAGTGCTAATTACATGTACATAAGTAGGCTACCGCTGTACAAAGAGTCTGCATCAAGTTTGAGTTACTGGTACATGATTGAAATTATTTTCATTCCACAAGTAAACCTCAGCGTATCTTAAGTGAATTCAATATTATGTCTTTAGTTTTTATTATACATGTACATGTATATGCAGCTGTTAGCTTTGAATATAAGTGTTGTGATAAAAACCCAAGTTAAAGTTATGAGTATTAAGAGATAAGACTTGTTAAGATAAGTGTTCTGCATCGATGTTTAGGACTTGATGATAATAATTCAATTTCAGGTCAATGGTGAGAAAACGCAGGTTTGTATGAATGCCTTTTGTGCTGTTCTTGGGATAAACAAACATCGCCTAAATAAAGCAAAGGCATCTCTCCGCTGTGGCCCTTCAATACCATCACCAGATAGGAGAGGACGTCACCATAATCGACCAAATGCTGTACCTAAAGAGGCAGTAGATATGGTTAATCAACACATTCTCTCATTTCCATCAGAAAAATCTCATTATTCAAGGAACCGCCATTTAACTACAAGACGATACTTGTCGCCGTTACTCTCTATCGGTCGAATGTATGACCTATACAGAGAATGGTGTTCCGAAAAGAATATTGATCCAGTATCGCAACGCAGGTATGATATTTAAGTTTACAGACCTAAAAAATGATCGATATACGTTTAGATATGGATGGATGTGTTTGTCGTGCTTGTAAGTTCTGCATAAGTTTTAGTTGTGCGTATCATCAAAAGATGCTATCGCATACTGTAAATCAATGTTATCAAGTAACCGTGCGGGTAAATAGGCCTATACATATTTATTGGATTTGCAAAGTCTTAACTGTATAATTCCATGACAGGCGATTGGAATTCCGTTCAGGTTCTGTCAAGGAGAAGAACTTCGCGAGATAATCATCAACAACCGCCTGATCTAAAGCCTAATATTTCTCGTCCCATCGATTTGAAGAAGATTCTGGATATTAACAGTCTGCTACCTTTTGTGCCCCCAATTTATCACGAATTTTATAAATCACTTACTTCGAAGACAGAAGAGTGCGGTGATAGTGACAATGAGTGACGATGACTATTTGACAAATCGCAGTATCCTATGAAGCTAACAATATAATACTTGTTCCTTGGAAAGATATTTTTCTTCTTCACAAAAGATGCAGTTAGCCGGTTTTATTAAAACCTTTAAATTTAATATATACCTTGCAAGAAGAGGCTAAGTGACAATATAACACTCATAGACATCGTATGTTGCACGAACTATTAGATATTTGGAAAGAGTAGTACATAGTGAGTAATTAACGAAACAATCATAGCTCTTTGTTATTTGCTTAAGTTATATATATATATTTCGTTAAACTTCACAAAAGAAGACGAAAGTTACAATATCGATACATAAGTAAGGGCACACTTCATTGTTCATTGTTCAAATATGATTCTTCCTTCTTCTTCCGAGCTTTCTGACGATGGTCGCTCCGGGATCGCCTCGAAGCCCTGGGTCCTCGTTGGTCCGTCCTGGCATCTTCACGTCCACAAAGGGTAGGTTGTTTATCGTCTGAGTTTGGTGTGGCCGAGGAAAGTTATGAGTGCGTTGAGTGTTGTTCTGTTGTTGATTAACTGGTCGATGTGTTCAAATGGGATATCTTCTGATCTGGCTGCGTGTGGCAGTTGTTTTCTGTGCTGTGTGTAGCTAGGGCAGCGAAATATAATGTGGGATACGGTTTCACACTCTGAGCAAATGCTGTTTTGGCAGAAAGGGGGAATACTGGGGTCAAGTTTGTGTATGAAGTTGTTGTGTCGTCCGTGTCCTGTCAAGATTTGGGTGAGAGTGAGTGGGATATTAGATGGAAAGTGGTTGTATGAATTGTAGTGAAATGAGAATTTTGTCTGATGAAAGTGCCTGTATTTTGCATTTTGAATAGTAGAAGTGATACTGTCGGTTGAAATGTGATCCTCAAAGGCTTGATATTTGTTGTCATGTTTAAGTTTATGATTGTATAGTATTTTAAGGTGGTCTACAATTGGAGCTAATTGGGCTAAGCTTACAATTTCGTCTGTGCCACTTGATCTAAATGCTTTGCAAATACGTAGGGCAAGCAATCACTGCACCTTAGTTAGCGCTTTACAAACAGTTTTCTTATGCAAGGCTGCACCCCAAATTTTTATTGCATAGGCGGTCTGTGGGACATAAACTCCATTATGTAGATGGCGAATATTCGAAGATGAAGCTCCGTAGGTGACTGATGCTATAATGGAGAGACGTTGGGCATATGTCATAGTGCGCTTACAAATGTCATGGATATGATTATTAAACTTAAGCTTGCGATCAAAGATCACTCCTAAAATGCGGCTGTTCTTCAGTGTAATGTTTTCATTGTTAGCTAACGTAATGTGTGTGAATGGCGGAACTCTCATCTTCGTAAAAAGGGTGGCTTGGGTTTTGGGGATGTTCAAGGAGAGACCTTTTGCTTTGGACATTGTAGAAGGGTTTCACTGACCTCTCTCACTCTTTGTTGCATATCCGCATGAATCACTACTGTGCAATCATCTGCATAAGCTACGACTTTGCCAAATTGAGCAAGTTTCGTCACAGCCTCATCTATACATATATTCCACAACAAAGGACTCAAGCAACTTCCCTGAGGAGTGCCACAGTTTGGAGACATGGAAATGTGAGGGAAAAGCTTACTTGTGGTGTTTCTTGGTTTTAGCAGGCTACTAATCAGTCGGATGGTGTGAAAATCAGTGCTACTTTTGGATTGCAGTTCATGTATTATGTGCTTTGGAGGGGCATGATCAAACGCGGCTGTGAAATCAAAACTCAGTAGTAGAGAGTCGTCTTTACAGATGGAATTGTGTATGTCAGAGAGTGCAGTTTCTGTGCTTCGGCCTTTCAGAAAACCATACTGAGCTGGATGGAGCCAACTAGTGTCAGTGCGATTTTGGAGGATCTTTCCAAACACTTTGCATATGATGGAGTTAACTGAGATAGGTCTGAAATATTTTGCTGACAATTGTTCACCACTTTTCAATGCTTTCGGTTTCCTAGGGAATGAAACAAGAGAGATCTTTAGAGCTTTTGGAAAGTAGCCAGTCAAGTAACAGATGTTGAAAATGTATGTGAGGCATTCATATACCGGTTTTGAACATGCTTTCAGATGTTCAGCTCTTATGTGGTCGTAGCCCGATGCCTTATTATTCTTTAAGTTAAATATGATTTGCATGACTTCCTCTATAGTAACGGGAAAAGGGGATTTCAAAGGAAGAGGGGATGTATTCACGGATGCTTCGTCATCTTTGTAACATAAGTCACTTCTTTGTGATGGACTAAAATAGTAATGCATGAGATCCATGTGCATATCTTCGTTGCTTATAGCGGGTGTGCCATCCATTTTCTTATAATTTGAGAAAAGAACTTCGAATTTCTGAATATTATTATTACACACCTTATCAAGCATTCTCCATGGGTCGGGTTGTTCAGCACATGTTTTCCTTCAATAAGCGTTCGTAGCCTGTCTAATAGCCCTTTGGCAAGTCCGCTTTGAATTTTTGAAAATCAATTCTAGATTACATCTGTTTCCATCAACACAGTTCTTCCAGTTTACATATGCTTTATTGCGGCTTTTTATTAGATCAGTCAAGTGGTTATTCCACCAGGGATATGCTTTGCTATGGCGAGTAAAAGAATGGGGTGGTGTTGTATTTTGTATGATGTTGGTGAGTTGGGAAATCAAGCTGAGGCAGGTGTTGTCGATTTCTTTTATGGAATATTCTGCAACTGGGGGAACTGAAATCTTGCTGGTTTGTTCTGTGAAAGCGGACCAATTGCAACTCTTCCATTTCAGCCTAATGTTAACTTTATTGTCGAGGTCATCACGTCTATTCATAGTGAAAATCGCATCCAATGTTATTCTAATGGGGAAGTGCCAACAAGTTGGAAAGTCATCACGTGATAAGGGCATCCAAGCTACCTTGTTTAGACCTTTGATGAGAGTGATGTCAGTGAAACTGCTTCCTATTGGACTGTCAAAGGTTGGACCAAGATCGGGATCATTAATGAGCTTCAGGTCGTTTTGGAAAATGAAGTCATTCAGTTCGCTACCTTTACTGTCAGTCTTGTCGCCACCAAAGGATGTGTGATGGGCATTGAAGTCTCCACCGATTAAACATATAGGCTGTATGCCAAAACGAGCTAAAAATGTCTGTGGTCGGTTGGACAGAGGAAGTGGTAGGGCGATGTATACCGAGGAAAGAAAAAGGGGAATTCTTGTTCGAAACTAGGATGGAGATGATAACAACATCTTTACTAACGTAATGCAAAGAGATGTCATTTTCGAATTTGGATGGAATCACAATGGCTGATCGAGGGTTGGGGCTACACACTGACATATAATCTTTTGGAAATGCAGTTTTTTCTTAATGGAGGTTCTTGTATAAGATAAATACAGTCTTTCGGAGAATTGCTGACTGGTTCATGGATCAGTTGGTATGATTTGCCAGCGTTAAATTGTATTAAGTCTCTAATCATGGTTAACTCCTTGACTACAATATGCGAGCAACCTCTGTTTTTCTAGAGCAACAACTGACAATGCATGGTCTCCCTGGAAATCTGTTTCTGAAATGTTTCTGTTCAATCGCTCGCTGAAAATCGGACATATTCCGTCTGATCCTGCCTGGTGATGGTGCTTCTTCGATGAATCACAGCATGAACATTTTCGAGGCTTTGTGCAAAGTTGGTTACTGGTGATTTCATGTTGCTGACCACAGCGTATACACGTCTTTTTGAGATCTCTCTTCTTGCAGTTCGTTCTGGAGTGTCCATAGCCTAAGCAGTGGGAGCAACGGAGGGGTTTGATGTCAACAAAGGATCTCAGGATTTCGAGATCTAAGATGAGCTTCATGTCCTTTGCAGCCAATCTTTCAAAGCAGTTGGTGGATATGCGAATCGAAACTCGGTGGTGAAATTTGACGTTTGTGGGTTTGAAGTGAAATGACTGAGCCAAAAGCTTCGAGTCTTGGAAAATTTCTTGATTATCTGCCACAATTCTGTTGTCGAACTTTTCGTTGGATATCGTGTTAGGAACTAGGACGGTTACAACTGGATCTCTTTTTTTCATCTCTCTATGTTCAACTTGGAGATAAGTCAATTCTGTCTCTATCATACTTTTCTGGCTGCTATCTGCAATTATTACTGTTTGTTTATCACCATTCTTATCAGTTGTTTCCTTGAATTTTGAATCCTTGATGATCTTTCGGTTGGATTCCGGTAATTTTTCTTTAAAGGACTGAAGGGATTCCTTGAGAACAAAGTTGGCACTGGTCGACTTTGGAGGAGGGGTTGGCCAGTTAAGGAGAGGGGTTGGGGCTGGGTCGGTCTTGCTTCTGATCATCTCTTGCTTCAATTCTGAGATATCACGAAGAATCTGCTGATTTATTTCGTCAACAGGACTGTCACATTTCTTGCATATGTATTTGATGCGTGGGCTTGTAATCTTTTCAAGCAACTTGAATTCTGCTTCCGAAATATCACTACAAGTTACGTGAAACCACGAATCGCACTTTTCACAAAGAACCGACTCATCTTGGATTGACTCAGAGCAGTGAGGACATACACAGGTGCTCGCCTTTGTCTGTTTTCCGGGTTTTCCTAAAGCTTCTTTCTCAATTCTGGGCTTCTGTTTCTTGGGTGCAGTGTCTCATGATTTCTGTGACCTTGGTTCAGGCAAACCCAAGCCTATGGGCTATTCTATAGGTGCCAATGCAATGGTGATCAAAAACTAATCGTGCACGTAGAAGAACACGTTGTCCTACGATTTAAGCAGCAAGAAGAAATTTATGAATCTAACAAGAAGAATATTAATGAATCAAACAAAAAAATTTATAACAGGAGGCTCTAAGGACAAGAACTGGGCAATGACGGGCAAATAGAGAGAGCAGTAAAGCTGGTTGATGTTTTCTAAGTTCCAATTTATCGGTTAACTTTATTCCGAGAAGAAAGGTCACCAATTAATCAAGATGAACCACGTGATAGATATGAATTTTTTTTTTCAATTATCATATATTGAAGCTATTATTGTAGCATATATCTATATTATCATATATGAGATAAGCTGATAACAATTCACTTAAATCTATCGAATTGTTCGTTTGGCAGAGAACAAGAAAAAAAATCAGATGCGATGCAGTTCTAGCTGATGTATTTGACGATATTTTGATTAAGTTACGGGAGATAAAAGAATTAGAAATGCACTTTTTTCCACTAGTCTCCACTTAGTCGGTTCTTGCATGGGTGGCTTCAATTTTAATAAGAAAGCGTTATATTCTATTGTAAATTGCTGCTGGAATGATTTTCCTGATCGTATGAGAATTAATAGATTAGCGTCATTCTCTCAAGCAACATATGGAAATTTCAAAACATTTCAAGTAATAAAACAAGAAACTGACCACTTGACCAACTTGAAACTTGACCAGCTGTCCAGTCCGGTCCTGGGCCCAGACCTTAATGCTTGGTGTTCGATGTCTGTGGTGTAACCACTCTGACAGCTCATCAGTCATTTCAACCATCAAAAGATTAGATGTTCATGCTAGATTATATGCCCTACATTACGACCAAACGTGGTCAAGAAAATATTTCATTGAGTAATTAGATTCTGTAATTGTCATTAATGACTTAAAAAAATGAGATCTACCGATGAGCGGATATTCTAGCAATGAGTCAAAAATATTTTTAAAAAATTCTCTGAACAGCTGATCATTATGTTTAAACTTAGCAGCATTTTAAATTTTACCTTTTTCACAGCTGATAAATATGAATCAGGCTAAAGTGACGGATTTTTTTTCAGCAAGTAAGAAAAATTTACAAAGTGCAAAAAAAGTGAACACTGATAGACTGCACCGAGTGAGTAAAAAATCGTTCAAACATGCTGTTGAATTGCGAAACTAATGTGTGACAAAGTTTTGATATTTAATTAGTAGTGCCCCTTGTTGCCACTACGTAGTCACAATAAGATGCAACAGGCTATTGTTGCCACATGAAGAAAATCGAAGTGTCACAACGATTTTGATCCACATGAATTGGTTTCTTGGACATTTCTTGGACTATGCTTTGAGAATGAACAGAATAATAGAAGTTATGATAGTATGATAATAATACAGTCTTTATTGCCTTGCAATCATAATAATCATCACAAATGACAAGAATCACATAACAGTGACCGAAGTAAAAAGTACATTGAAAGGTGAGGGTCTATCACTTACGTACAATATTTGACAAAAGATCAGCCAAAGCTGGTGGATTTTGCAAAAGATAGTCGGAGTGTACTACTGGATCGGCTGACACGCCTGTGATGTGGCTGAAGCACTGCACGTAGGGAATGTGCCGGAGATGTCTCATTGGAAGACGTCATCGTACTGCAAGTACTCATTTCAACATCGATAAAAGCAGGAAAATCAGTTGAACCGATAATCTTGAATGCGCGTTTTTCTAACCGAATAAACAAATGCAACAGACCGGTGTGTTACACATTACAGGATGCGCGAACAAAAGCAAGGAGTGAAGATAGGCAACAAATAATTTGTACATAAGCGCAGGTGGACATCCCTGAGAAGTCTGAAGTGTAAACGAATGCATGTAGGCTATATACTGTATCTATTGTAAGTATCATAAAAGCAGTGTAGGCAGGCTTCATTGAATTTTTTATGGTCACAATTGGCATCAGCAATTAAAGCTCATCAAAACTGGAGTATTTATGAAGGGGAAGCACCAAAAATCTCACCAAACTTATCAGTAACGCTCAGGACGATTCTCTATGTTGAGACTACATGTGCGAATTAACATAATAAACTATAATCATGCCATATTTTGACATCCAGAAAGGTTACTCACTCTGTTTTCCAATTCTCTCACTGTTCGTAAAGCAGGTTAGAATTTATTTCCCTGGATTCACATCCTGCCTACTTGATCTGAAAACTCAAGGTTGCGGGCACAGCAAGAAACAATCGTCATATTTCAGTCCTTGAGAAGGTCAGCCGCTAGTCAGATGCAATTGATCGCATTCATCGCAAGGCAACTCGTCCGATGGATGGTACTAACTTCAAATATTGCAATATCGTGTGTTTACCTTTTCTATCGCTATTTTCGCGTTTTAGGTTCTGTTGAACTTGCTTCTTTTAGGACTCCATGTCATCGTTCTTTTACCAGATTTAAAGGAGGAAATGACTGCAAATCCATGCCTTTTTACTTATCCTTGTCGTCGAACTGAGCATTATAAGACATCCATCTACATGACCGTGGAATAGGTTTCAATTGTAGACTGTTTCCAACATCTGTTAGCGTTGAAACATTGAAGATAGCCGTCAATGAGCTTCCTCTCAGATTAATTAATGGGGTGTTCGTCTAATGTACCGGTATTTCTGTAATTTTGGTTCGTTGATATAAGGCCTACCGGTATCTGCTTTTTCGGTATTCAAATTTTATTCTTGTATGTTGATTATGATAATTTATTACGATACATTTTCACACCGGAGGAATGACATTGGTTGAGCGTGACTGAGTTGATAGTGGCCCCTCAACTCTATAGAATGGTCATTTAGACTCAGGTCATCAGCCAGCCGACTGTAACCGGATGCATAAGCGCGCCAGACGTTAGATATATTCTTAGAATTTCTTAAATCATGCTTGTCTAAAATAGTGCCAGGTGGGCCATATGCGGGGTTGATGTGCCAGCGCGGCAGATCTAGGATCTATTCCAAAATTTGCGAAACCAGTGCCAAGCACGCCAGACGTAAGATCTATTCGTAGAATTTCTGAAATTAGGTTTGCCGAAGCCAGTGCCAGGCGCCGCAGACACAGATCTATTCATAGGATTTAATAACAATATGCTATATTTTCTCCACTTTAACATACGGTGAACGCCTACATAAAATGAGAAATACACTAACCACCCGTAAAATCTGACAAATCGAGAAATAAGCGTGATAAAAGATAAACAGCAAGAAGTTACCGAGGTCCAGCAAAACGAATAAACGACGAACTATATCGTTTCGTGCGCGCATATGGAGGTCTAACATGCTGAAGATTGCGAACTGTTGGAGATCTTTCGTAGAAGATTGACCTGAGAGGATGGGATCTGCTACCATTGATTGCCTCGAAAAGGCGACGGCAGGTCGTCTCCCTGCATTTAAGATGTCACAATAAAGAGAGGTACCCATAATTCTGATGGCTCTCTTTTCGATGGAAACAAATTTCTTAATAAGGTAATGAGGCATGTTGCAAAACACGGAGTTGCCACATATAGTGGTCGGATTTGGGCACGAATTCGTGCCCGGGCACGAATTTGTCGAAAGTGGGCACGAATACACGAAAAATGAGTGTGGGCACGAAAATTGGACCTCCTGAAATTCATGGCCATCTTTTTTCTGAAATCACCTGAATTTTCGAACACAATCTGTATTAATAACTCTATGCTTCATGCATTAATTCATTGTATGTATTAAACAACTTAATTCGTTGCTGATTCTGGAAATCAAATTCTTTTTAAAAAAAATAAAACGAAGCAGTGCAAGTATACGTTACTCGATCGAGCTATATTTACTCTTCAGCGTAGTTCAGGGAACCACTTATGACTCTAACACACCATTGTTTCATTTACGTACAGAAGAAAACCAATCAGAAAAATGATAGATGACTTAGCTAATTTGTCAGTAAACTCTAATTAACGCTAATTCGATGGTATAGCCTACTCTTCCAATTTGGTGGTAGTATTTGATTATATAGTGGACACACATGAAAGGAATTACCATGAGATTGGTATTATAATTATTTCTTTGTTCATTCAACATATCAATTCGGTTTTACCATTAATATTTCTTGATGACTGATGCTGCCAATGAGCAGTAGACCTGTATCGATAATCTGAGGCTTAATTGAATATCCCACAGCTTCAGAATAGAAATTGTCAACATAATAAACCATGAATATAACTTATTTTTGATTGCCGCCGTGAGCCTAGATCCTCCCGACATTCTAAGTCTAGTTCCATTCAGATTGTATACCGTAGGCCTATGAGATGAGACTTATCTTCCAAATACAGTTCGGCATCTGGAAAGCTCCCTAAGCTCCGTTCTTGTCGAAGAAGTCGTCCATCATAATGCGTTTCCCAATCATTTCTCGATAGTGGGCTACTGGCTCGAGCGCTCTCACTGAAATATTGTCACGTCTTTTGAAAGAGGGCAGGCAGTTCCAGCCAATTTAGCTGTTATTTCCAGCCATAATATTCGCAAAACGAATCATATCGATTGCTTTCAATCCGAATATCCGTCGAATCCATATTAACTCCCGCTCTTGGCTGTCGATTAGGGATCGTGGGTTACCAGGATTCGGATTGATAGAAGTTTTGACATGTCTCATCAATGTAGTCTCGAGAATGCCGTATTGCCTGGAGGCTTTATAGATTGATATTCTGCTGACTGTTAGTGACTACTGCCACTGCCTTCATAGCAGCAGCAACGCGTGTTTACCGATTGATCGTTAGCCAAGTAATGAAAAAATGCTTGCTTTTTTGAATTTTTTTTTGAATTAGCTAAGTACATAGCAGGTGTATTTTGATCTACATGTAGTTTGATTTGCATTGAGTTTCTAACCTGCAACAAATGTTCAGTCAAAACATAATTGTCGGCATTATATCACAAAATGTTGTGAAAATGTTGACTTTCCCACGATGTGTATGCATGAACATCGAATTTTTATCGCATCTATGGGTATCTATATAAAGAATATCGTGTAACATCACTTCCGCTGTAGAAGTTTTGTTCATTCTAACATGATTGACGTAGGCCTACATACTACATATTAGGTATCCATGCGTGAAGTGCAGAATATCGGATTTCTTTAAGCAAGAAAATTATTTGATCAAATTAAAATAGAGGTGCCTCCAAATTGGACGAGTTTATCCTACAAAGATGCACGAGTCATATCAGCAAGCTGATCAATTGCCTACATTCCGTTTCGGTTCCTTTAACATCTTGGGCGATCAGCAGCAGGGGAACCTACGACCAAAGGCATGTCCCAAAAAGCTTATAAAAGCTTGAAGTAGTGCAAACCAACCTACAAGCCAACATTAGAAAATGAACTGATGAAAAAAGACTCATATCAGGAAGATATGACGAGACTCTTAAATGTCTGAAGGATGCGGATGAAAATCTGAAGGTTCTTCTGAATGAAATATCGAAACTAATGGATGAGAAATATCTGGAATCAGAAAGACGATTTCAAAAGTTCATGAAAAGAAGGATCAGTGTTTACCTTGACAGTGACGATGATGATGCTGTTCCAAATAAGAAATGATTTTTACAAACTTTTCCACGTAATATGCGTACTACGAATAATACTCGTACTTGTAGCTAAGTACAAAGTGCATTTCTAGGCATTTCGGCATCTTGTCAGTTGACTAGTTTCTATTGCATGTATATACATATGCAACAAATGTGCATTTATGGGCTCAAAAAACCAATATGAAGATTATGCAATTCAATTACAAAGCGATTTATAGTCATGCATGTGGAGCAGTAAGTTCTTTGAGCTGGCGGCAGTGCATGGGCACGAATTTCGAGGGGTGGGCACAAAAATCCTGAAAATTCTAGATCCGACCACTGCACATAATAGAATTGAACGAATGTAACAAGTGTAAGCTGATAATAATGCAACATTCATCGCAAGGCTATTCGTCCGATGGATAGTTCTAACTTCAAATATTGTAATCTCGTGTGTTTCCCTTTTCTCAATGTCATTGTCAATGGTCGCAATTCTCAATGTAAGAATATTGATGTGGAGGACTCATAGAAGTCGTAGATATGATTGACCGAAAAAAGATCAACGCCATGTGCTTGCAGAAACAAGATGCAAGATGGGAGATGGGTGTACTCTGGCTCAGACGGAAAGAGGAACGAGATTGGGATTGTCCAGAATTGAATAAGGGGGTTGTTGGTGTGACTAGAGGGTCATATAGTATAATAAATTTAGATGAAGCTAGAGATGAGGAAGACGGCTATCAATCAGGAATATATGATATCAGGAAAGTTGAAATCTCCACAAGTGTGATAGGGTAATTGATACAAATCTACGATTTAATGAATGAACAGAATTGAAGAGGAGACTCTTGAGATGCTCTTGGAGGTATACAGACATCAAAAAATCTAAAAGCATTTTCCGTCGATTTTATGTCGATTAATCTTTTGAGGTCAACACGGAAAGTAAATTAATCAATTTATTGTTTATGGATCTTGCGCGCATAAGTAGCAATGTAGGTGTGAAATCATAGTGTCATGAATACTGAATACTGATTTCTTATGTCTATTATGTGTAGCAGGCTCATAATTTTCGGATTTGCATTGAAACTGCGATGTGTTGCAGGATACACTAAGCGCACTGTCCGCATTAATGTGTGTACTTGGACATGTGCATTTATCAATGGGAGTGCAGAATTGTCATTTCTGAGGCAATGGTCCATCACCTCAATTGGTGATACTAATCAGTCGTATCAGTTGGTAAATAAAAATAGGACATCTTTTACCTGTAGCAGCATTATCTGTTGGCTGACTATCTGACTGATCAGAATGTGAACAACTTGTACATTTATAGGGATTTGGAGAATCTTTGAGGTGGGGTGAGGAGATGTGACTGTTAGCGCATAAAGAACAGGAAGGAGAAGCAGCTTTGCGAAATTTTGTAGAATGCCCATACTTGCAACATCGATGACATTGTAGCACATGAAGGCGATCTTTCACATAACACGATTTAGCACCTATGCGCATTGAATTATTATTTCATAAGTCATGTAAGTCATAAGTCATAAACGTTTATTCTGAAATATACAGAAAACGCAAAGCGATGGCCGCAAGGGCACTTACAAGAAAGCGTTGAAAACACGTGTAACATATGCATACGCAAAGTTAAGCATCAATAAAAAATACATGAGATATATATTTAGAAATTTACCGAGTGATCATGACGTACTTGCACATCATATACCATCATAAACAAATTATATGAGACCTACATATATTTACAAATTTTCAGAGTCATCATGATATACATCATATACCATATACAAAATACGTGAGATCTATAGGTCCTATATGTACAAATTTGAAGAGTGATGATCACGACATGATACGAGTTCACTGGATGGGAGTCCTCACAATGGAGCAAAAGAACGTAGATGCTTAACATTTAATATAGAAATGAATGTAACAAAATCATCTATACAAATGAGTGAATATGCCTTGGCTCGACATAATTTTAATTAGAAGTTTTGGGAAAGCCAAGTACGGTGATGGTAAGTAAAAATATAGGCCATTATTAACTATATATGGAATGGTTAATGGGAGACGAATGGGAATAAATTGATTATAACATAGTTTTGATATTGATACATGTACGAGGGGTGATCAAGAAGTTCGCGGCCTTTACCTGAAAACGTAAGAGAAAAAATTCACGATTTGTCAGATGAATTGGTCATTCATTATTACGTCACAGGCGTGTTATCTGAACTGTAATCAAACGCGCTCCTTAATTGTGGAGTCGAGACATTTTGACAGCACAAATCGATCACACAATGGCGGAGAAAGAAGTTCCGAGCTCGTACGCGCTCTTCAGTTCGTGTCAGTGAAATGGAAATCGTCGAGGTTCGTGCTGTAATAAAATATCCTTACCTCAAAGGCCTCACTGGCAAAGCTGCTTACGAAGATCTAGTGGCAACTCTCGAAAATGCACCTTCGTTCACCATGGTCAAGAAATGGGTCGCGGAATTCAAGCGAGGCAAGACGAGCACCGAGGATGCAGACAGATCTGGCCGTCCAAGTCATGTCTTCTTCTGAGACGATAAATAAAGTTCTCAACATCATTCTTACTGATCGCCGAGTGACAATCCGACATGCTTCAGACGTTCTCAACATCAGTCATGGCTCTGTGCAATCGATTATCACTGAGCGAATTGGGATGCACGAAGTCTTAGCAAGATGGGTACCTCGAATGCTCTCTCCAGAAATGATGCAAAATCGTGTTACTGCATCCTAGGAGAACTTGAATCAATGGCAACACAATCCAGAGGACTTTCTTAAGCGTGTGGTTACGGTGGCTGAAACATGGGTTCATCATTATGATCCTGAGACCAACCTCCAGAGCGCTCAAGCTCTCCAACACCACGCAAATTTCGACACAATCGATCAGCTGGAAAGGTCATGCTGACAGTTTTTGAGATGCTCAAGGTGTCATTATGACCGATTACCTAGAAAAAGGTGATTCAATCGACAAAGAATATTATTCGGAAGAACTGAAACAACTCAGAGAAGAACTGAAGCGAAAACGTCGCGGGAAGCTTTCGAGAGGTGTGCTGCTTCTGCAAGACAATGCACCACCTCACACAGCTCAGTTGTCTGTCACAACAGCATCTCAGTGTGGATTTGAGTTGCTGCCTCACCCCGCTTACTCCCCCGACCTCGTTCCATCGGATTTTTACTTGTTTCCTCTTCTGAAGGAAGAAGTTCGAGGACAACGAAGATGTCATCGGGGCTGCAGAATCTTTCCTGGACGAGAAAGATCAAGGAAGGTTTCCTGAAACTCCATCAGCGCTGGACGAAGTGCATCCAGAAGAACGGTGACTATGTTGAGAAGTAGTAATATTGCCCCGAAACGTTTGCATATGCTTTTATTTCTTTGTAAATAAATTTTCTGTAAAAGGCCGCGAACTTTTGATCACCCCTCGTACTATACATCATAACTTATGCTCTCGCACCTCTTTTCAATGGTTTGATTGAACTTTTGATTCAGTGCATGATGCGGGTTGAAATACTTAACCGTCTTACAGAAGTAAAAATTACATAATTTGATTTTTTTGGTCTGAATGCGAATATAATAAACGTAAGTAGGCCTACTTACTTCTGAGAACATATGTTTTTTACGTGTGATTTTCCTGTTCATATATGCGTTTTGTCAATCACAAAAATTTCCGTAAATTTTTTCGGTGCCTGGTAGGCTCCCAGGATATAAGTAAATATTCATATCTATTGTTAGTGGACTTGAATGTCATTTTCTAATACATGTAGATCCAATGAGTTTTACCCGGGTAAATTGAAAAATGTGGCATTTATGCCCGCTGTGAATAGACTTCTTATTCGGTTTATAATAATAATAACCATCTGAATCGGGCTGTAATTACGAAGTCCTCTTGCACGAACGTGTCATCCAACTATCGTATTAATATAGCCCTCCTCGGGTGGTTATCATTCCTACATTGAAAAGAGCTTCAATGTAGATATCGAATTTGTGAATATCACTGCTTGATGTGCCAATCCAATTACCTCATAATTTTTTAGAAATGTAAAAATTACATAACTTACCTTAAAAGTCAAATAAAAATCTTAAACTAATTTTAGCTAGTATTTGAGATTTTATGGTTTGTCTACTATGTAGTTAAATGAAGGTACAAGCCAAACTTAGAGATGACTCAATTACATCATATTGAAATTGAATGATGAGATACCAATGAGTAATACCACTCCAAGATTGACCAATTTCAGAAACAAAATGATGCGCTTATGAGGCGGATGGCAAATATAAATATTATTTTTGCCAAATAAATGGGAAAAATTAATACTAAAAAAGAAACGTGCATATTCTCCTGAGTTGCACAGTTGTCTATAAAAGTGGATCTTTCAGTGTTCTGATGATGAAGAAGGATAACTGAATTCGCAATGTTTTATGGCAGAATTTTAGGAAACGAGTTTATAATCTAGCATTCAACGATAAGTTATCACCGAATGTGGACTAGAAGGAAACCTGGGTAGCATCTTTAGTGACATTTACTATCTAAATGATCTTCGATTATGATGAAAATCATTGCTGTGAAAGAGTACGGGATCGCTACTACAGAAAAGTATTTCTTAAAAAAACCTGATAAATTCTATGAACAGCAGATTTTGTTCACTAGTCATCCAAGAGGATCTTTTTTGGTCAAGCCGAAATATTACTTTCTTTACAAATGTTACATATTAGTCGATCGTAATTTGCAATGTATATATGTCTATCAATAAGTTTCTTGCAGATTTATCTTGAAATCAAAAACTTAACAGGATAGTTACAATTTTGAAATTTCTTCTATCTACGTCTTTACTTATAGTGCTTATATACTCAGAGAGCGCATTTAATCCCGGTGCTTAGCATATTAAAGATACGCAAATCTAAAATCTGAAATGCTTGAATCATGGCTTTCAAAATTCAGTCATCGAGAATTTGTTTGATATTTAACGAATTTGGTTGAGAAATTAGCGAACTGTGACCCACCATTCACGATTTGCGTGCAATAACCTGACAATGAGCAAATTTGCTAGGACTATGCACGAAAATCATGGTACTCTATTGAATTTGCTTGCACTATCGTGAACATGATTACTGTGCGATTTTTACTTTACTTTCGCGTTTTGAGTCTGTTAGTTCCAATGTCATTGGGTCAAGACTGCTTCTTCTTATGGATCTCTTCCAAGTCTGACGGTCATGGGCTACTTCAGCTGTTTCGTTAAGCAGACGGCAAACAGATGCCACCGTTTCGTCCCAGGTCTTCTTTGGACGCCCCTTCGGTTTTTTCCCGTCACTTCCAACTTCCAAACTCTCTTTACCCAGTTTTCTTCCTTCTTTTGGTACACATGTCTAAACCATCCGAAACGATTTCTGCGGATGATGTTGCTTATAGGCTCTAAGTCAAAGCGCGCTCTCAATTTCCTTTAGTGACACACTACACATTCGACGCACCATGGACATCTCAGCTGTATCCAGCGTTCTTTCACTTTCTGCTTTCAGTACCCATGTTTCGCTCGCTTACGACATATAACTTTTGATGCAAGCTTTGAAATCTTTCCATTTATGCTCAATGTGGGCACTCTTGATGTTAAGAAAGCTAACAGTTCGTGCAATGTTCTCCAACCTGCGCGTATTCTCGCGGCGACAGCAGCCTAACATCTTCCTCCAGCGTCCAGCGCCTGACCCAGGTAACAGAAGCTTTCCACGGCTTCATGCTCGTCACCATCTATAACAACGTTGTCTAACACATCTGTTTTGGGGTGGACTGTTGGGTCTTACTGTTACCTGTCACTTTTTGCACACAAAAGAGGCTTGTGCTGCTTGAAGACGACCTTTCACAACACTGAACTTGCGTTGCACCCAACAATGACACGACGTACAGAGTTGAGAGCTTGAACCAACTCCTTTAGAGCAAACACCACAAGGATAGCTGCCTGAAGTCACAACTTTGCCAGATCCGGTAGACGTGGACATGACCTTCGACTTAACAGAGTTGACTTTCATGCCCCTAACTCCGAAACCTTCCCTCCACTTCCTGGTCTTGAAGATTATCTCTTTCGATTCAGCGATCAAACTAGAGCATCTGCGTAAAGGATGTCCCCAAGGCAAGTCGCTGCTGATGGTGGTTGCCACTGCTCTCATCACTAGAATGAAAAGGAGAGGGCTCAGAACGAAACCTTGATGGACTCCGGCGGTCACTTCGAAAGACGTATTTCCGACTCCTCTACGCACTGTGGTTTGAGCACCATCAAACAATATCATTGCCGCTTGCACCAACCATTCGTCTACACGAGCAAATCGAAGGGTGAACTTTAGAACGCCACGCGAGATCCCATCGAATGCTTTCTCCAGGTCTATGAAAGCAAAGTGGAGCTGCATCTCTTTCTGAAGGCATTTCTCATGTAGTTGGTGGACGATGAAAATTGGGTCAGTCGTCCCCTTTCCTGACATGAAATCCAAACTGCATATCCTTTATAGACACTTGGGAACGAATTGTCTTTTCCAAGACTCTCATGAACTGTCATGGCGTGTTCCAGGAACTTGATTCCTCGATAAGAGCTGCATTGTTGATAAGACTGCATCCACTCTTCACTGATAATGCTGTTCCCCAAAGATTCTGTATGGAAAATCTAGTACCGGGTGTTCCAAAAGTTTTAGTACCAGATGTATTACTTATATTCAAAGATCTAAAAAGTCATAATTCCAGGTGAATATATATCGAAATGTCATTCAAATACATTTCCCTCAAAACCATGGCACAAATGAATGCGTTTTCAAAATCTTTCATTGAATCGCGATACATTTTGGTGGGATTTCATTGAATTCTTCTTGAATCACAGACCTTAAGGACTGCAATGAATTAAGGCACCTATTGTTGGCAAAAACCAGAGATTTAAGGTGCGGCCAACACCGATAATCACAAGGGGCAAAGTCTGTACTCCTTTGCCGGCCATTCTATCGGGTCCCGATGCCCAAGCCCCCGGCCACTCAATTTACTGTCAAGAATTTGTCTCACCTTTACCGCGTAATGAGAAGAAGTTCCATCCTGTTAATAATGCTTTCTCGTATTCCGAGAGAAGTAAGGTCCAATGTGATTGTTCAAGATTTCACAGTACCGGTCGGCGTTCATTGTTTGTTCTGAGATATACAAATCAATGAGACCATTCCATCCGATCGCTGCCCAAACAGTGAGATATCTGGTTTGCATGGGATTTACATTGTTATGCCCAATGAGGATTCCAAACTGACCAATAATTGGTATTGTGCTTATTAATGCTTCCTGTTAGATAGAAATTACACTCAGCAGAAAAAACAATTTTTCTGGACCGGCAGGATCGACGCGAAATCTAGCAATCATGATCTCACAGAATTTTGCAGCCTTTTGTCTTTATCACCATCGGATAGAATTTGACAGCAACTGGCCTTGTACGGCCTCATCCCATCCTTCAAGCAACGAAAGACACTAGAAGGAGAAATGTCATTATCCCGGGCAATTTGATGAACTGAAGATTGTGGACTTTCGGTTACCTCCTACCAAACAAGCTCTACTGCATCGTCTCCAGATGCCGCTAGAGGGTGTCCCGATCCGGGTCTATCGTTGGATGATAAGGATCCGGTTTCCAAAAGTTTAAGTTTCCTGTAATTGATCTGCGATCTTGAGGCTTCCTCCATTCTGATATGCAAGAACTCAAGCACAACACATCACTTTTTCCTCGAGAGAATACATTTCGAATGACTTACTGATGAAAACTTAATCGTAAATTCAGTGTGACTAAACTCAAATTTTGAATTCAATATTCAAACAGTCAACGCACCATACTTCATAACTCATTCATACATAGATATTAGCATAATCAGCATTCAATGCTAATCAAACTAAACGAATAGATATCCAACAACTAATTCGCACTAACAGATGTCTGGAATAACTAGGAATACCTTCAAACTCATAGTTCAGAAAAATATCTGAAGCGAGCTTGTGCTAAGACTTTTGAAACACCCGGTATTATGATAACTGAAATTCTATGGTTAGGTATATTTCAAAAATCATAGCTTTTTTGTGTTCGCGTTATTCGGGTGAAGGTGATCTGACAATGGTTTTATTTATTCATAGTAATATGAAGTTATATGCATTTGATTTGTACCAAAAGATGATAAAAGCGATAAAGATAATACACTACGAGTATTATTAGAAAAATTGTAGACGCTTAGATCTGGGTAATATGAACATTAAAGAGGTGAATCTTGGAAAAAATTCTGAGATTTTGTTCTTAGAAGTTGTATCAACTTATTGCTATAATTCTTTCAAAAGATAAATCAAGAGTTAAGCATCTATGTCGTAATTTATGAAATAATTTACATTTCCCAGTGTTTTAGGTATCAGTCCAAAAATGTTCCGATTTTTGTAATCGATTTCACTATTTTTTACTGTTTGCTTTTGGAGGCTGACAGCCCAGGATATTACGTTCCGAATAACGGGTTTTTATACACTTACTCAATTTTTACTGATTTTGCAATACTTTTGTATCAATTTTTGTGATGTAGTAGAAGATTAACTATTTTTCAGATCAAAAAACACGGGAAAGGTACAAGTAAAAATATTCTGAAGCGGACGATCACAGAAAAAGAGGACACTCTAACAAAGCAACGCTATGCGGATAGTGAATGGTTCGAAAAACCTGCTTTCAAACGATTTCGAGGTTTGGTAGAAAATAATGAAGAAAGGTAGGTCATTTTGAATTGATTAATGCAGTTCTTCAGTGAGATCAGAAGGGTGCATTTTCTTCATGCATCTTTACTGCAATACTTCCTTTTATAATGGTGTAATATTTGATGAAAGTTGAAGTTTTCATCTTTCAAACGTGCATCAAATTATTTCCCTGGCATGTTGCACTTTCCTCTATTCCTCATGGTACAGCCACTATGTAAGGTGATTATTCAGTAAGGAGAGTTTCTGGATGCTGTGAAGAGTAGGCTTAATATCATATTTTTAAACGTCTTCAAACAAAAAAAGTCTGTTTCCATAGCGTATGGCATCATTGCCTTCAATTGACCAGTCTTTTACAGTCATAGCGCGGTATTTCTGATATTTCTTTCTAATTGTTTCATACATGAATTTGCTACAAGTATTGTCATTTCACTGTTCATATTAATCATACTTTAGATCTCAGCATTCTAATGAGTGTCGCATGACGTAGGATGAACACTGTGATGATATTATGCTCTTTTAACGAGATCATGAGATTGTGGAAGACACACTATTTCAAATATTCGCATTCAGTGTTTCGCTGCCGTATACAGTGGTCGGATTTGGGCACGAATTTGTCGAAAGTGGGTACGAATACACGAAAAATGAGTGTGGGCACGAAAATTGGACTTCTTGAAATTCGTGCCCAACGTTTTCTGACCATCACCTGCATTTTCGAACACAATCTGTTTTAATAGCTGTATGCCTTATTGCATGTATAAAATAACTTAATTCGTTGCTGATTCTGGAAATCAAATCTTTTTCAAGTTTTTTTCAAAAAAATAAAACGAAATAAAACCAATCAGGGAACCACTTATGACTCTAACACATCATTGTTTCATTTACGTACAGAAGAAAACCAATCAGAAAAATGATAGATGACTCGGATAATGTTGTCGGTAAACTCTAATTAAAGCTAATTCGACGGTGTAGCCCACTCTTCCAATTTGGTGGTAGTATTTGATTATATGGTGCATACTTGAAAGGAATTACCATGAGATTGGTATTATAATTATTTCTTTGTTCTTTCAACATATCAATAAAGTTTCGCCATTAATTTTTCTTCATAATTGATGCTGACAATGAGTAGTAGTTCTGTGTCGATAATCTGAAGCTCAACTGAATATCCCATAACTTCAGAATAGAAATTGTCAACACAGAAATCCATGAATATGACTTATTTTTGATTGCCACCGGGCGCCTAGATCCTCTCGCCATTTGAGGGGTCGTGCACATATTACGTTATACCAAATTTACGAAATTTTGACCCCCTCCCCCGTGATGCGGCATGATATATCCTGTGAACCCCCTCCCATATCACGTGATATTTCTGGTCTACCCCCCAAAAAAAAAAAGAATTCCATGATCTATTTTATACATTTGAATTTTTTGAATATATACCGTACTTTCTACTTGTTTTTGAATCGACGATCAAATATGCAGCTAGATCATAAAAAGTGGACCACCTAAATTTTGTCTCACTTTAATGAAGTTCTGTCAATAATAGGTACACATTCGGCAGATAAATCAAATAAAGGTTGAAATAAAATTTTTATTGTTGTTCAGTGGCTCTGTAGAGCCATTTGTCCCTTAATAGGGCCAGTGGTAGATTCACTGGTGTTTACATATATTTCGCAACCTCACCAGAAAGTTCAATCACTTGTCGAATCCGGAAAGGCATGCTTTCGATCAGGCGATTGATCACTACTTGATCTAGACTCTCCCTCTCTTGCCTTAACAAAACTTCAAGTCGAGAAAGACCATCTCCAAGAAGAATAAATAGACTCACCCCGCACTTCAATAAATTTGCCTTATTGCAAAAACTTACAAAAATCCATCGAAATCATGTTGTCCCTTTGGATATGGAGATCAATTCGACCATTCATCCATATCGCAAATATGTAATCTTTTACCTCCTTGATTCAGGCATTGTCAAATGATCAGGAATTGCATCACCTGACTTCATCCTAACTCTCAAACGGCCATTGTGACCTCGCAGACATGCTGACGCTTCATCAATCCATGAGGCACCAACGTCGGGGAGTGCGGTCGTATTCTTCTTGAGCTTCTGTTTCGCTCCACTCTTTGACCAGTTTCCCGGGTCACTGTTCTTGCTGTTTCGTCTTTCATTGTGGTGCTGGATTAACTATCTTTCGTACTGTGTGGCGACCCAAAGCGCCGGTCACCTCGATCCGACGTCCTGATCCGAACTTTAGCAGCTTCATTGCACGGTTTTCTCAGGCCCTGATTGGCTTATTTGACGGCATCGCGCGGAATGTCTTTCCATCGCATTTTCCTCCACCAACTTTCTCGCCTACGCCCTGGATCAGTGCATGCGTGGTGCTTAGTGTCCTTTGTGTACTACAACTTCCCTCTCAACCTTCAACCCACTCGTGTCGCGCAGCAACGGCTCAACTGCGTCTCGCCATATCGCTCGCTCTTCCCATCCCGCTCGCCGGTCCTCGTACAGCCTTGGTCTCCGTGTCTGACATTGACTCTCATGGTAGGTAACGCACACGGGTGTGTGTGTGTCGGTCAGCTGTTCGTACGCCATCAACCACCTCCCCTCCAGTGTTGCGATTCGCGCGTGTTTACACGCGCGCGCGTTTTTTTGACAATTTGCGCGTGTAAGCGTGTTTTTTTCCATTTTGCGCGTTTTTTTTAAGTTTTCGACTTCTATTTTTAATTTTTGATAATAGAAAACTTTGGTTCTAAAATATCAAAATCAAGATATCAAAATTTCAAATTACATGCAGTTTCTAGATAAGCCACATGTATAGCCTATCAAAGATCATTTAGGTTCATTAACATCTCACTCAATGGATAGCCTATAGGCCCACTGCTCGTATGCATCTACCACTTAAGGCACATGTGTATTTGACTTGTCCTGAAAAATACCAAAGCTCTTACTATCTGATCTGCAAATTTAAGCTTTGTAAAAATTCGTTTCATCAAATACTGGCGATCATAGTTGCCATTTTGGCTTATTTGTAAGGAAATACATGTGCGCGTGTTTTTCGACCTTGCGCGTTTTTTTTACCCTACGCCAAGAATCGCAACACTGCTCCCCTCGTCGAGGTGTGCTTCCTCTCAACGGAACCGGTTATAGCCATAGAGGTAGATTCTACCTCTATGGTTATAGCGCACGCCACAAAGTGACAGGCAGCGAGCATAGCTCAGTTTATAGCGACAGCGACTGCAATCCTTACTCCGGGGGTTCGAGCCCCTTCTTGGCCATTCACTGACTTGCAAGAGACGATTCTCTACAATTTTCTGCGCAGCCCTCGCAAGCCGCCCTCCGATTTTCTTTCCTCTTCATTCATTTAGAGGGAAGAATATCACGGAAGAAAAATGGAATGCGCTAAGCAAATGCTAAAATAACATTAAATGCATGATCGGAGCATTGGATCAGCGTCCCATCGCGCTCCAGTGAGTACTCGGCCCGCCCGAGGAAACTAATGATCCTACCAGCATGCCGAATCTACCAGATCCCGGCAATCACCTATCAGAGCAACATAAACAGCGTGTCATACAAGACCAAAATTACCTTACTCCCGGTTCAACTCTTAGAGTACTAACATTGAACGTTGAGGGTCTTACTCCAGCTAAACAGGAGTTGATTTCTAGCATCTGCGAAGAGCACATGGTGGACGTTCTCTGCCTGCAAGAAACCCACCAAGATCATAAGGCCCCTAAAAATCGTTTAATGGTATCTAACTTTGATGTGATCGCTTTCTGTGGCCACGAGAAATATGAACGTGCTACGTATGTCAGATCAATGTACTCAAACGCTGAACTTGTCGAACAAGATACCTTCAGTGAAACTATACGAGTCGGCAACCACACAGTGACAAACGTTTACAAACCCCCCTCTGCCTTCTGGTCATCCTCTCCCCTCAAAGCCCATGGCCACCCAGCAATCTATGTCGGAGATTTTAACAGTCATCACACCATATGGGGATATGAAAACGTGGACCTAAATGGAGAATGGCTGGCCGATTGGGCATCTCAATTGGACGCTCATCTTATCATTGACCTCAAGCAGCCAAAATCTTTTCG
The DNA here is from genome assembly GCA_907163375.1 of Prostheceraeus crozeri. NCBI lineage: Eukaryota > Metazoa > Platyhelminthes > Polycladida > Euryleptidae > Prostheceraeus > Prostheceraeus crozeri. Next base: position 96,476 of record CAJQUW010010713.1, read on the forward strand.
CTCAGCTCGATGGAACAGAACCTACAACACAGACTTGTGCTGGGTATCTTCTGCTGATGGACAACCCCTCCACGCAGCAACAACCGTTCTGCCCTCTTTCCCAAAGAGTCAACATCGCCCTATTATATTGCACGTCGGACTTCGCATTCCCTTGATTACGTCTGTCCCAAAACCACGCTGGAATTTCCGCAAGGCGAAGTGGAATGAGTTTTCGGCCTACTTTGAAAAATGCGTTGTCTGCATTCCACATTCCATCGGACTGACAGAAGCCTACGACAGATTCACACGGGCCATCTTCAAAGCCGCTAGCAAGAGCATCCCACGTGGGTTCAGGAAGCAATACATTCCATTCCTGAACAGTGAGTGTCAAGAACTACTTCAAGAATTCAACCAAACAGAAGATAAAGAAATTGCTGACCAACTGATTTCGGCTCTCAATGATGCTCGGCAGAGAAGGTGGGAAAAAAACCAGCGACCTGGATTTTACCCACTCAAGCAGGAAAAGTTGGAACCTCCTTCGAAAACTGAGTTCAGGCAAACAAATAGCCCTTCGGGAAGGTCAAGCTTGAATCCGAACACCTTCGCTGGTCATTTGGTGAAACACGGAAAGTCTGCTCGCGACAAGCCTAAAGTGAAAGAAGCTAACAAATTGTGGTATGACTTCGCACATCGCGCCGAATCGAATAGCACCGCGAAACCCGACCCATTGACGATGGAAGAAACTCTCGATGCCATAAAAGACATGAGGAACGGTAAAATGGCTAGATACTATAATGTCTTCCCTGAGTTTCTTAAAAACACTGGCCCTAAAGCGTTACAATGGCTAGCGCACTTCTTTACACGCTGCATAACGCAACAAGCTATCCCTGAACAGTGGCGACGTACGAAAATCATAGCTTTACCTAAACCAGGGAAGGACATGACTAAAGCTACCAGCTACCGACCTATTTCACTCCTATCCGTGACATTCAAGGTTCTAGAGAAACAATCCTACGTCGAATATCGAGCACTGTGGACAATTGCTTGGATCTTGCTCAAGCGGGATTTCGATAGTCTTCCTCGATTTAACAGCGGCCTACGATGCCGTTTGGCAGAGAGGACTCTTGATAAAAATTTCTAAATTCCTACCACGTTGGGTGGTCTTTATGGCAAAATTCTTGGAAAATCGACGATTCCGCGTGCACATTGACGGCAAAACGAGTAAATGGCGAGCCCAGAAAAACGTGTTACCACAAGGATCAGTCCTCGCCCCGATTTTGTTCAATTTGTACATAAGTGACCTCCCAGATACCCAGAGCAGAAAATTCATTTACGCTGACGACATTAGCTGCGCTCACCAAGAAAAGGAGTTCGCCAAATTAAACGAAATTTTGAACAGCAACAGGGAAAAGATGGCAGCATATTGCAGAGACTGGAGTCTTCGACCTAGTGTGATGAAAACCGTTGCATCGAGCTTCCACTTCAATAACAGCCAATGCGGAACGGCGCTGGACATTTATATGAACGGCACTCGTGTCAAACACGATCATTCTCCAACCTACCTCGGTGTGACACTAGACAGAAGTTTGACTTACAAGAGCCATCTTCAGAAGCTCGCAATGAAAATCAGGACTAGAAATAACCTCCTTCAAATGCTTGTCGGATCACGATGGGGCGCTGGAGCTACCACCTTACGAACAGCAGGATTAGCCCTCTGTTATTCAGCGGCGGAGTACTGCGCACCCGTGTGGCGAAGATCTGCCCACTGCAAAGTCATCGACGCACAACTAAACTCTACCATGAGAATAATAAGCGGATCAATTAGACCAACTGAAATTGAATGGCTTCCAACGCTATGTAACATCGCTCCTCCTCACATCCGACGAGAGTTGAGCACTAACAGACTGCTCGATTCCATAATGGCCATGCCCGAACTCCCTATAAACAATGATCTTTTGGATCATCCGAACCTGAGACTCCATTCTCGTCATCCTATCTGGCGAAACCCACCTCAGAACTTCGACCTCAACAGATCATGGCGGGAATGGTGAGAGCAATTCCCAGTCCGTAACCGAGATCTGATAAGTGATCCGACGCGTCCCCTTCCAGGCTTCCAACTCCCTCGTGGCTTGTGGTGAGTCCTCAACAGATACCGAACCGACGCTGGCCTTCGCGCTAGCATGCTCTACAAGTGCGGCGTACGTGACTCCCCTAATTGCGACTGTGGACTTCCACAAACAATGCTTCACATCATTGAACAGTGTCCGTTATATTCTCTATCATATGGTGTTAAGGAACTATCATCTGTCTCAGACAATGCTGTTCGCTGGCTTGAACATCATGCCATGTTGTAATGATCATTATGCATACGAATGTATATATATATATATATATATATATATACATGAAGATCGTATGTAGCGTGAAACTCTAAGTATACTCGGAGTAGTGCATAACAACATTTTTTGATTTTATCAAAGCTCTGACACCCATTGAGCACTCTACGCAACTGTATATTGCATATAAAAAAAACTATATATATATATATATATATATATATATATATAAGTAAAAAGTTTCCCTTTTTACCTTTTTATGATAGTTTTACCTTTTTATTATATACTTAATCAAAAATGGAGTCCGGAGGAAACTTTTTTACTTATTAACTTGCCATTTTCGAGTTTTACCTTTTTATTATATATATATATATATATATATAATTCAGCGGCGGAGTACTGCGCACCCGTGTGGCGAAGATCTGCCCACTGCAACTTCAAGTTAAGGTACGCGAATCACAAAAAATCATTTAATCATGAAAAGTACAAGAATGAAACCCAGCTATCAAAGGAATCCTGGAAGCTGAAGGAAAGTAAGAAGAACCCTAAAATAACTTGGAAAATTGTTAAGAAATGCAAGCCGTGAAATCCGAGATGTGATTTGTGCTCCCATGAAAAATACTTTATTTTGAGAAGCAGGGATGGAACTCTTCTCAACAGCAGAAACGAATTGGTTTCTAAGTGCAGACACAGGACTAAATATCTACTGCAGAACTTCAAAATGACGTGATGTGCAATGCATTTTCAGTACATTTTCAGTACTTTTTCATAGCTTTCTATCTTGCTTCTCTTTAGTATCTCTTTAGTATCTTATCGTGTGATGTCCAGTGATTAATGGTAACGAACCGGTATTGCTTTGCGAATTTTCCGTTGTGAAATTCATTCGGCTGATGATTGTGGTATTAAACACATGAAACTCGGAGTACCGAAATTGATGGTTTTTTCCTCCTAACAATTTTGGAATTAATTAATTATATATATATATATAATTAATTAATTCCAAAATCAAATTGTTTGGATTGATATATATATATATATATATATATATATATATATATATATATATATATATATCAATCCAAACAATTTGATTCCATTGAGAAGGCCAGTGGCAATGCTTATCGCCCGCTTTAGCTTCTAACTCTTGTTGTTGGTGGTCAACTCGATCCCTAACGGTCTATTACGTCTTATGAAGTGCTCACTTTTCAGGCGACGTCTCACTGTTATGGCAGAAACCGTCGGCTTCTCAAGTGAGCTCCTCAACTGGACGAAGATAAAGCGGGATCGTTTCTTACCAAGCGAATAACCATCCGAGCTGTTCGAAAGTTTGTCTTTCCTTCCCGATCGGATCCAACTTTTCCAGGGAGGGTAGAAAAAATTAGTTTCCCACCTTTGTATGGTGGTCTTTGGGACAACTATGTACTTTTCGACAAACCGACCGTTTGGACTGTCCTTTTGACAAAAGAGTAGAAACCTAGCCCTTCAAAAACACTTTCGCAAACTTCGACTCAGTCATCATGACATAAGATGAATTCAAAACCGAACAGAAACTTTGTTTACAGCTTATTTGGGTCAACCAACACTTTGATTTGGATATGTATAGCAGACGTCTAGACACCATAGATATTGAAAACGTGAAAATGACCTCGTTCGCGCTAAAGATGAAACAACTTTTCAAGATTAGACAGAAAAAGCAAATTATGCGATGAATTTGAGACATCATAGCTTCTCTAAAAGTGAACCAATTTCGACGAACAATACATCAAAAGAATGCGCAGAGAAAGCCCTTTCACCTCATGTTTGATTCAATGTCGTGCTCTCGTGTTTTCACTGTGAAAATTTGAAATTTCTTAAAGTGGCGATTTTCACATTTTTACCTCTGTCCACCTCATACAATGACGGATACATAAGCTCCCGAATGGTGTATGGCTTGTCAATGTAAAAGGAAATTGAAAGGCAGGAGAATCGATTGAGGTCTGGCATATTTTAGGTGGTCCGTTTTTGTGATTAACTCTGTAGAAGAACTTGTAGGTTACATGTGAATTAAGAAGAAGCTGATAAACAGAAGGCCATGCAAGCCCATTGTTTCAGCGGGAGAAAACGTTTGATTCTTGAATATGACATCACTCAGCTAGGCATGTGACGTTATTTTGCATTCAAACCGATTGTGTTTTTACCAAACATTCGATCGATTTCTGCTTCGAGGTATCAGTAACATTAATTTTCGTCAAAATAACAACTTCTAATTGATAACGCATTTTATTTGAAAGAACATTATAAGCTTATAGTATATCACGTAATATTGTCTGTGCTCCCCCCATGTGACACCGCGTGATATATCGGTTGTGCTCCCCCTCCTCCTTACGTATCATGTAATATGTGCACGACCTCTGAAGTCTAGTTCCATCCAGATTGTATAGGCCTATGAGATAAGACTTATCTTCCAGATGCAGTTCGGCTCCCTAAGCTCCGTTCTTGTCGAAGTCGTCCATCATAACGCATTTCGCAATCGTTTCTCGATAGTGGGCTACTGGCTCGGGGGCACTCACTGAAATATTTTGAAAAAGGACCGCCAGTTCCAGCCGATTTAACTGTTATTTTCAGTCATAGTATTCGCAAAACGAATCATATCGATTGTTTTCAATCCGAGCCCTTAGCGAACCATATCCGTCGAATACCTAATGAGCTCCCGCTCTTGGCTGTCGATTTGGTATAGTGGGTTACCAGGATTCGGATTGATAGATGTTTTGACATGTATTTTCAATGTAGTCTCGAGAATGCCGTATTGCCTGGAGGCTTTGTAGATTGATATTCTGCTGACTGTTACTGCCTTCTTAGCAGCAGCAATGCGTGTTTACCGATCCATCGTCAGCCAAGTAATGAAAAAGTACCTATTTTGCAATGAATTAGCTAAGTATCTAGCAGGTGTATTTTGATCTAGTTTGATTTGCATGGAGTTTCTGACTTACAACCAATGTTCAGTCAATACATTGTTGTCTGTCGGCATTTTATCACAAAATATTAGAAAATGTTCACTTTCCCATGATGTGTATGCATGAGTAGCGAATTTTTGTCACATGTCTATGGTTATCTATATAAAGAATATCGTGTTACATCATTTCCGCTGTAGAATTTTTGATCATTCTAACGTGATTGACGTAGACCTACATGTTACCTACATACTACTTGTACCATAGTTATGAGTTATTACATGCAGTTCAGTTATTTTCACAATTTAATGCTAGAGCGTGCTCTATAGCAATATCACTATTGGCTCGATTCATTTACTAGAAAAAAGGTGATATATACCGTACGAGAATAGATGTTGCTTCAATTATGACACATTATAGCGTAGCGTTGATATCGCGATGGAATGCATTTCCTTGTTCCATTTGGTTTTCATCTGTATACCAATCACTTCCATTAGAAGTAGCCAGCATCAGGCTTTTCGGATTTGAACATCAAATTGTCCAGTTAATTCAACTTAGCTTGCTAATTTGTGTTATTATTTTGGTTATCTTAGATACACAGAATTAGATTCATCTGCGCGCGCTTCGTTTTCCTAGAAAGGAAGAATTGTATGTAACCTTAATACCGAAATGGCACATCACAGAATTAGACAACTTGCTCCTTCTCGAATGGATAATTCGTGTATCGCTTGCTGTTGGAAATGGCAAACAATAAGCTTTCAGCAGAGGACACCAGAGCCAGTGAGAGATGCGTGCGTGCTGTGATATCACTTCGCACACACCAAAACACATAGCTGTCTTGGCTAACATTCGATTCAGTGTATGCACTATGCAGTAAGGAACGGTGAGAAGACGATGGTGACATCATCAAGTGAACTAATTTTCGTACGCCTGTTACCTTTTTTAATAATGATCGGAAGGGCCAACATTATGGAGAAAACTTGTGCGCAATGATCTGAATTATTCGAATCTGAAGGAATTTTGGCAATCGAAGCACTTTACTTGAACTCACATTAATCCGCAAGCGACGCACGACTTTTTCTGCTATCTCTAAGTTATTAGGAATTCCTTTTTGGCACGCTTAATAAGTTCCTCGATGAGCCGTCGATTTCGAATTAATCACACTTCTAGCAAACCGAAGCAGATAAACAAAATATTTGATTCTGTGTTTAGATAGCTTCTTACCTATGACTGTTCGTTTGAGAAATATATTACATTTCTTTGAATTGTTGGGAAAGTCCGCTTAATCAACCACAAAGGATGCCTTCCAAAAACAAATTTTGCAAGAGTCAATTTTATAGCACAAATAGTGCAATTAAACAATTTTGTGGCAGCTTTTTGCTCAATATGACTCCATTAGTTTTATTTATTTATCTATTAAACGTACAATATTTGAGTGGCGTTATGTCAACACGACTTCAAGGCCACTATATAGTAATGTCACAATCACAGATGAAGAAAACGAAAGGAACAGAAGTGTTACAAGGGGATAGAGCGAACGAAGAGGGAGGACTTTAGGGAGCGCTTGAAGGAGCGGAAGGATGGTTGACTGATCACAGTCTGTGGGAGAGAGTTCCAAATTCTGGCGGCTGCCGACGGGAAAGCTCGGTTTCCGATCGAGCGTCGGGAGAAGGGCACGGACAAGGGAGTGCACTAGCGAGGTGACGAGGGAACGTAGGATGGATGTGGTAAGGGAGTTCCGTATCGACCGGATCTGCCTGAGAGCAGCAAAACAGCTGGCGACCTTGCTCGAGACAGAGGACCGCATGGAGAGCGTGGAGTCAATGTGCACTCCCAGGCAGCGAAGGACAGTGGAGGTAGTGATTGGAGTAGATGCCACAGTAATTGGGGTCGAGGGGAGTAGGTCCTTCTTTCGGCTTGAGGAGCACCACAGCACTTCAGTTTTGGGGATGTTCAGTCGAAGCTTGTTAGCGCTCAGCCACTGCTGGAGGTCTTCAACACAGCGCTCCACTCGGGCAGTAAGTAGGAAAGTTGAAGGAGGCAGGGAGGAACCATAAATGCTGAAGTCGTCTGCATATGCGTGTGCGCGTAAGCCGTGTTGGTCGGTGATGCCGAAGAGATCAGCGGTGTACATATTGAAGAAGAGGGGGTCCAGCACTGAACCCTGTGGGACGCCATGATCATTAGATGGGGAAGATCTGGAACTGTTGTGGCGAACGAGTCTTCTTCTGGAGGTAAGGAATGATTCACACCACTGTAATGCCGGACCGGATATGCCGAAGGAGACATTCAGTCTACGTAGCAGAATGGAGTGGTCGACCGTATCGAAGGCGGATGACAAATCCAGCTGAGCGAGGAGACAGAAGCGACCGTCGTCAATGTCTTTGAGGAGATCAGAGCAGACGTGAAGCATGGCTGTCTCGGTGGAATGATTAGCTCTGTAGGCTGACTGGTGCTTCGGGAGGAGACTGTGCGATGACAGGTGAAAACGCAGTTGCTGGGAGACGATGCGCTCGAGGCGTTTAGAGAGGACCGGGAGATTGGAGATGGGTCGGTACGAGTCAGCAGATGAAGGGTCACGGACACCTTTCTTCAGAACCGGGGTGACTTCTGTGGTTTTCCAGATTGCCGGGAACTCGCCTGAAGATAGTGAGAGGTTGAACAGAGTAGTCAGAAAGGGGGAGATGATGTCAACGTTCTCCTTTAGCAGTTGAGTAGGCAGTGGGTCACATGACCTCTGTTTGTTGGGGAGCTGGAGCAGCAAGGCTTTGATGTCGGCAGCAGACAGAGGGTCAAGTGAGGCAGTCAGGAGGAGAGGTCGCAAAATCCGGCTCTGGGGCAGGGGATAAGAGAGAATGCGTAGTCGCGACTTTGTCATCGAACGATCTGTGGAGGTCATCGGCAGTAAGGAAGTCGTTAGAAGGAGGACGTCCTCTACCCAGCAGTGCATCAATGCTGCGCCAGAGTTGTTTGGGATTGTGGGCCTCAGAATCCACCTTATGGCACCAAAAGGACTCTCGCTTTTGTCTAAGTAGCTGTCTGTATGAATGGAGTTGTTGCTTCCAGGCAGCGGCGATGTCGGTCGTTGGCTTGTTAGAGGAGACGAAGTGGCGGTAACGGCGCTCGAGTCTCCGGACATCACGCTTGGCTGCACGGCACTCCTCGTCAAACCAGGGATCGGAAGGACGACGACGGAAGCTGATGTTACGGAAGGGGATAAGTTGGTCAAGTATCCATGTTGTCTCGGAGTCATACAGAGAAGTCAGCTGGTGGACATCCAGCCCATCCCAGCAGTCGGGATGGCACAGCGCAGAGGAGGCAAGCTGATCCCTGAAGAGCGAGTAATCAAGGCGACTCCAAGGGCGGACAGTTGCAGTTTTGTACATTGGTGTGGGAGAGCGGAGTGGAGTAACCCATCGAAGCAGCTTGTGATCGGACAGATCGGCGTCGATGATGTCAATCGAGGGAGTGGGGAGATCGGAGTGGGTGATCACCAGGTCAAGGGTGCCTCCACAGGTGTGAGTAGGGCTATTCATAGCGCAGTTGAGACCGTAGGCTTCAAATGTTTGCAGCAGCTGTCGGGCATGTGGGTCGTCTGCTCGCTCGACGTGGATGTTAAAGTCTCCGGCTATGATGATGGGATCGAAGTAGGTGAGGAGTTCGTCGAAGAGATCAGACAGTTCGGAGAAGAACTGAGACGACACAGGACCGGTGCGGTAGACGAGGAGGATGACACAAGATGAGAACTGGGAAGTAACGCGAGCTGCAAGCGATTCGAAGGTCTTTGGAGTACACTTGGTCTGCAGCATGGAGATGCGTGTGCCGGGGACACAGACGATGGCAACGCCGCCATGGTTGGTGGCTACACTGTCAGGTCGGGCTCGGGCGGGGGCGGTCGACAACGTTGAAGCCGTCGGAACGCAGGCGGGAGAGGCAGACGCACTCGGTGTCATGCCAGGTTTCCACCAGCAGCTGGACATCGATGCCAAGGTCAGTGCGGAGGTCGAGCAGGGCGTCAACCTTGTTGGCCAGGGAGCGGATGTTGAGGAGACTGAAGGTTAGAGGCCTGTCAGGGTGGAGTCGGTGATGCCTCACTGCTGCAGGCTGCAGGAGTTCCCCTCATGTGCGATCAGCGACGCCATTGGCCGAGTGGGGAGCGCGCTTCCTCACGAGACGCGAGGTGGCGTGTGCAGGCATGGCCAGAGGAGGAGGAATGACAGGCGAAGCGATCGAGAGGTCGGTCGCGCTGACACAGCTGCCGCTGTTGTGTGCAGTCGTGTGTTCGGGATTAGTCACCACAGATTGTCGCACAGTGGAGGCTGAGGGAAGCTGACACGGTGGGCGGCGGATGCGATGGAGCCACAGAGTGCGTTTTACAGTCCTGGGAAGAGGGAGATTGGGCTGATGTAGACTAAGGAGCTGCTGGCGACAGTAGGTGAGGCGGTTAGTCATCACTGACAGGGATGGTGCATGTCGTAGTTGGGGAGATCAGAAGGGCGAGCTTGGAGAGGCACAGTTGTGCAGTTGAGCTCGGAAGTACGAATATTGGAGTAGGGACCGGAGAAGCAAGTGCAAAAAATATGTAGAGATGAAGCGCAGCGAGAGACGATCATGATGATGTAAAAAATCATGTTGTGACGTGCGGTAGGCGAAGTAAAACTCTATGCATACGCACAGCGCGAGACGACGACCGCCTTGGCTGAACGCAGGAGGAAGAGTGGAGAATAGTTTACCATTATTATATTTGAGGGTCATTGATTGCTTCATCCGTGTTTCTTATAAATTCGAAAAGGATTCTAATTCTGTCTTCTTCATTGAAATTTCCCTGTTCTAAACCTTCCTTATTCATCGCACATTTTGAAATGCAAAATTTGAGTTGGTGCTGTCGCATCACCCAACAACTTTCCTCGATCTCTTTCACAATCTCCTTGGTGTGTGATTAAGTCTTCAATTAGGCCTAGTGTTTTATCGTGCTTTGGCTTTGTTAATTTCTGTCATTCATACTTCAATGTCATAATTTGATAAAAGATCTGAAAAAGTCTCGAACACCGGATAACTACAGACCTGTTAGTAATCTCTGTTTCATCTCGAAAATAACTGAACGTGTTGTTGTCAAACAGTTAAATGATCATGTTTCCAAAATAGACTTTATACCGCAACTGAATTCAGCTTATAAACAAAACCACAGCACGGAAACAGTCTTATTAAAGGTTCAATCGGATCTTCTTAAAGGAATGGATGAAAGAAAGTTGAGTATTCTTGTTCTTTTGGATAATTCGGCCGCGTTTGATACAGTTTCACACACAGAGCTACTTTCTGTTTTGCGATCAGCCGGGTTAGAAAGTATATGTATGAAATGGTTTCAATCTTATTTATCATCAAGAAGTCAAGTTATCCGCATTGGTGGCAACATTTCTAGTTCTTATGGAATGACTCATGGGGTTCCTCAGGGAAGTTGCTTGGGGCCCATTCTGTTTGTACTGAGTATAGCTCCTCTGTATCATGTCATTTCGAAATTTATAGATATTAACATTCATGGATATACTGATGATCACCAGTTGTACATTACCTTTCCCCCTGATTATTCATCACAATTGACCGCCGTCAGAAAAATAGAAGAATGTATAACAGCTATCAGGAGTTGGATGTTTCATCACAATTTAAAAATCAATGATGATAAAACTGAGGTTATGGTTATCGGATCACGTCAACAACTTAAAAAGTCCATTATTACGTCGGTGACAGTTGGGGAAATCCTGATCCCAGTAAAACAGCGGGTGCGAAATCTTGGAGTGGCAATGAATCAAAATTTGACGACTGAAGATCAAGTAGCAACAATGTGCAGAAAAGGTGTTTTTCATCTAAGGAGATTACAACCGATTGCGAAGTTGCTGAATACTGAATTATTGACAACAATTATTCATGCTTTTGTTACTTCCTCCTTGGACTATTGCAACTCACTACTCATTGGGGCATCACAATGTCAACTGTACAAATTACAAATAATTCAAAACTGGGCAGCAAGACTAATATTAGATTGTAGAAAAACGGACATGCATGTAATTGAAATGATGAATAAGCTCCATTGGCTTCCTGTTCGCAAACGAATTGAATACAAGGTATGTCTTCTTGTATGGAAATGCTTTCATAGGTTGGCTCCTGATTACTTAATCAAAGATCTTACGGTCTATCAACCATCACGATCTGATCTTAGAAATCATGATGATTTGTTACTATCACAGATAAAAACATCGAATGTAACGCATGGTGATAGAAGATTTTCTGTTTTCGGAGCTGTGGTATGGAATAAGTTGCCTTACAATATTCGCTCAGCAACCTCACTTGCAACTTTTAAAAAACTATTGAAAACATTCTTCTTTTGTAATGTGCTTAATGTATAGCCGCTTGAGACTTTTTGTAAAGCGGGATAAAAATAAAGGAATTATTATTATAATTATTATTATAATTATTTAATTGAACACAGCAGAATTGCATCTTGAATTATATGCTTCTATAGCTGAATTAAAAACTGTGAAAGTAACTGACTATAATTTATTTATTCAAAACCCTGTGGAGCATGCAAGCCTGCTCAATAAGGGCCAAATTACCATAGAATGGAACATTACTATTACATAGAGTAGAATGACTTTTGAATATGAAGGTCAAAGTCATAATAGAGCTAGGCCGTAGACTTCTAAATTTCTCTGGACAGATAGGTTGAAATTGGCATCATACATGATCAGGTCAGCAATCCTAAATTTGACTACCTTACAAATAGACTGTCATCAAGCGTTTTTAAATTGTAGAGAACGTATTGCCAGCACAATGCGGGTGAAGAACAGCATGTATGCATATTTATGTACATTGGGAGTTAGGAAGCATGGGACTGCATGTTTATGCGTTTAACTCATATGCTAGACCTCCGCGGTTTTTTGCTAAATTTGCGATTTTTTTCTAACAACTCTCAGAAATGAGGCATCTGAGATGTCATGAACATATTTCTTGTACATGCTGTTGAAATATTTCATTGAAATTCGGTAATCTGATTCATGTCCGTGTGTACAGCGAGATTTTGCGAAGAAGTAAACGGAAAAGTCACCAGGAGAAATGATATATCGATATTCTGAGCACTCCTTTTTTTTAATTAAGAAGCTATTTTCTTAGACAACTTGATCTGAACTTGATCTCATCGAATACTTTCCAGCAAAGAATGCACGGTTGAAGCACAGATACGTTTGGAGGAAAGACACCATGATGAATTTTATTCAACAGTTTTGCAGCTTCAAGGATGTCGAACATTGCCAATTTAATATTTTAGACAGTGCATTCACAACAGGAATCACACTTTTTTACATGTCAAAAGTGAAAGGCAACACGCACCACTGCATCATCTCAATTATTAGGATGCATATTGAAATCAGTCGTTACATGGAAACATTTACATCCTATGTACATTTCATCTTCTGTGGTTGACTGCATGATATTTTGTTTTCAACATTTCATAGACTGAGTCCGGAAAACTTCAATAAAGAAATTGTCTTTATTTTCTTGTCAATCTCTGTGCGGTGACGCATGGAGATAAAATAATTTGCTCCAGTCATTTGACCTATCCAGTCAGAATACTTCTCAAGATAATCCAACTGTACTTTCTCGAGTACTTGTCTTTGTTCTCAGAAGAGTCTCCATCACAGGTCGGATCGCTGCATATCTGTTTCAACCTCCTCAGAAGTGGCTGATCAGGTTGGGAATGCTTATTGTGTTCATCATCATTGTTTTCATGAGATGAAAGAAGGATCTCCGTTTTCTGTTCCTCTTGATCTCAGGACATTTATAGTGTGGGAATCTGCAGCTATTCTTTTACACTCGAAAGTGTCCCTTAACATGTTCAATCATATGGGTGGATCTAGCGTTAGTCTTCCGACCGTTGACTTCCGCTTCACCATCAACTTTTCCAAGTATTACATAATTGAATCCAATTTCGAATTTCTATTAGTGGCTGGTCATCCAGATATTGTACAAAAGTCATCTGATTGATAACTTTGGAAAACTTGTGATAGATGATATGTGCTTGTTGGAATAGGTTTTTCTCTACGTGATAGATGAGAACATTCACAGAATTTTCGACAGTCAATGATGCGACGACGCTGAAGGGAAGATTTAGACTCATGGTCGCCATTTTTAGCCCATGATCGCTTTGAGATATCACAAACCCAGATGGAATGATTTCCTTGTAGATTTTAGACAAAATTGTCATACCAAAGAATCTTCCGAATGTGTTTCCATTGGCAGGACATTTACTTGAAAACGTGGCCATACCGGATCGCAGTTTGTAGTTGTTTGGAGAAGCATCTAGACAGATAAAGGAATTTTGGTTGCACTGTCCTTTAGATAATGCTTTTTCATTTTTTTAGTTTTTCATCTTTGTATGCGATAATAATCAATGTCTTTCGTGGTGGCATTGAAGTCAGGTTCGCGGAAGAGGAGGTCACACAAGACGGAATGTTTAGGTGGGATATAATACTTTCTACTAACTCGATGAAACTACTGATTCAAATTTCATTGTTATGCAGAGGAATGTATTGATGCTACACTATCATTGCATTTCGGTTGACAACCAGCAGCGGTCTATTTGCTTGGTATTTTGCATTCGATTGAATCGCACAGGAGATAGATTTAAAATAGTCATTTATCACTTCGATTAGCTACAAAATTCAACCTTCTGTAATACAAATGTTGGTTGGCCTGAACATGTAGAAAATGATTTCAAGTTTTGCTCACCTATCTGTCCAGAGAAATTTAGGAGTCTATGGCTAGGCTATGATTTATCATTATCTTGCGCTGATAACTATGGTACAAAATAGTTATACCATAGACATGTGATGCATGGAGATTTACATAGTTTCAAAACACTCATATTCTGCATAGATCACTTGCTAAAGCTCGTGATCTATGCAGAATACTCATGTTTTGAAACTATGAAAATAAATCTCCATACACCACATTTGTCCGTGGTATAATACCAGGGATGTCTGTGAATATACCATCGTGGCCACAAAATTAAGCCCACTTGTGTTATTTCTGACATATTGTGAAAATGTCATGAAGAATGCTTCTGTTGCGAAAGCTATGCCTCAACAGGCTACCAAATTGTCTGACGCGCTATGATTGTTGAATAGCTGAAGTTGATTCGAATTGTAGATATCTTTGACAGTTTAAAATTCAAATCATAGTGTCAACTGCTGTAGCACGCAATTTCTGACATTTTAGTGAACAATGGGTAAGACGAAGGACGTTTCTCAGTTTCACCGCGGAAAAATCGTCGCTCTGATTGAATCAGGGCTATCACAGCGTCAGGTGGCATCTCAATTGGGTCTATCCAGGGTAGCCATAAGAAATGCTTTGCAATTTCCACTCGGACGTCGGAAGAACTGTGGACGATCGAGAGTCTCAAATGAAAGGGTGGATCGCTACTTGAAGATCCAGATCGACAAAGCTCCAACTCTTTCTTCCTTAAATCTGAATAAAACGCCGAGTGACGCAGGAGTTGAGCTTAGTGATCGGACTATTCGACGACGACTGCAGAAAGAATTCAAACTTCCCGCCCGTCGACCTTCAAAAAAGCCCATGTTGACTGAGAAGCAGCGTCGAATGAGATTGCAGTTTTGCCATCTTTATAAGGACAAGCCCAAACAATGGTGGAGTCAGGTCATGTCCTCCGATGAAAGTGTCTTCCAACGGGTACGAAATTGTGCATCCAACTACATTCGTCGGCCTTCCGGCAAAAGGTACGATCCGCGATTTACTATAAAAACTGTAAAGTATCCACCTTCAGTAATGATTTGGGGTGCTATCAGTGCAGCAGGTCGTGCTGGATTGGTCGTCTGCAAAAAACTGAAAGGTTGAATTCGGCCAGATACATCGAAATTCTGAACGAGAAAGTGCTGCCTCATATGACAATCCATCGAACAAGCATATTCCAGCAAGATTCGGCGCCATGCCATGTCTCCAATGCAACAAGGAGATGATTTTCTGAAATGAAGTAACTCTGCTGTCACAATGGCCGTCGAACTCACCTGACCTCAACGTAATTGAGAACTGTTGGTCCCACATGAAGACAAAAGTAGCTGCCCATCGCCCCACATCAGAAACGGATCTCATAAACGTCATTAAGACTGTACGGACTCAAGAGATTACCGCAGAATATTGCCAAAAGCTGGTGTTTAGCATGCCTGACCGGATCAAAGCTGTCCTGAGAAACAAAGGATATCCGACCAAATTTTGAGTACTGGCAGTGAATTTTTCGCATAGCTTGTTCAAACAAGTGCTCTGGATCTTTTAGAATTTGATTTGCAGAATAAAAGATAAATGAAGCACTTAAACACTTGACTTTTCATTTTGTGTAGAAAATTTTTGGTTGGGCTTAATTTTTTGGCCACGATGGTACGTGGTGAGATCGAAAATGATTTAGACTCGACCAGAAGGAATAATGCTACGACTTAGATATTTCACACTGGATGACTAATGGGTATATAGGTAACAAATATCGTATTGATAACTTTCATTGATATTTTTTTCTTCAGTATTTTTATCGATTTTAAATATTTAGTATTTTCAGCATTTTAGTTGATTTTTTCCGTACATTTCCTTTCTTGAAAGTATTTTGACCGATATATTTACTTCGAACATTACTTGCATAAACTTCAATAGGGTCTGAGTTGTATTCATCAACGTATTCAGTTGTTTTGATTGTTATAACAATCACGAGCGGTACCGAGTGTAAGTTGTGTTCAGAGGTCAGTCGCATTCCGCAGAAAGACAAGATTCACATTCATTTAAAGACGATGCTTCCAGCGGTTGAGTATCGAAGTGTTATTCGGTTTCTTTTACTCCGTCATTACGATAACCAATCCATAATATCCGAACTTTCTGCTGCCTATGGAGATGAGGCACCATGTAGAGCCACCGTCTATAACTGCATCAAGGAGTTTCAATCTGGAAGGCTGGATGTAGCGGATCGCAAGTCCACAGGAAGACCTATTGAGATCGGGGATGACCACCAAGACAAGTTGAAGAGGATTGTGTATGAAGATCGGCGAATCGCTGAGAAAGAGCTTGCAGAAAAACTGAACGTGTCTTTCGGTAGTGTTCTAAATCTTCTTTCCGAAATGGGCATCAGGAAACTGTGTTCAAGATTTGTTCCCTGCTTTCTAACTTCTGAGATGTGCGACCGTCGCCTTCAGTGCTGCAATCAATTGATCGATCTTCATCAGAGTTTGGGTGATGCCTTCCTAAGCAACATCATTACGGAGGACGAGACACCGTTATCACTGTACTTGCCTGAGTATCAACGGTCTTCCAAGGAATTCAAACGTCCTGGTGAGTCAGCAACTCGGAAACTGCGCAGTGGGACCAACCATCGAAGATGCTTGATACTGACAATCTTCTGGAACAGCTGCGGCATTGTTCATATGGATTTCGCCGACATCAGCGACTGAATGCCGAGTACTACTGTGAGCAACTTCGTAAAGCTCGTCAAAGTGTTCGAAAACCCCGCAACCAGAATCTTTATCTACTACACGACAACGCGCCCATCCATACTGCAGCGACCACTTCAACTGCAAGTGAAAACTCAGAATTCATGTGCTTCCTCATTCCCTATACAGCCCCGACTTAGCTCCAAGTGACTGTTACTTATTCCGCTATCTAAAGCATCATCTCAGGGGAGAGCGTTTTGTTAATGGTGAGGATGTGAAAGATGCAGTGATGGAATTTTTCAATTCCAGAAGTCGAGACTTTTTCCACGAGGCTTTTCGAGAGCTTCCTAAAAGGTGGAGCAAGTGTGTAGAGAATGAGGGGGGTTACATTGAGAAGAAATGACTTGTATTTATACTTTTGAAATTAACATTTTGTGGATTAGCTGTTGTACTTTTGTGGCATGTATTCAGAGGGAAGTTAAGGAAATGTATGGAAAAAATCAACTAAAATGCTGAAAATACTAAATATTTAAAATCGATAAAAATACTGAAGAAAAAAATATCAATGAAAGTTATCAATACGATATTTGTTACCTATATACCCATTAGTCATCCAGTGTGAAATATCTAAGTCGTAGCATTATTCCTTCTGGTCGAGTCTAAATCATTTTTGATCTCACCACGTATGATATAGAACTCGGGATACACAACTCCCAAAGAGTGGAGAATTGACTGTGGGCTGACATTTTTTGATGATTTTGTATCCTGCTGATTGATTTTGATAATTGCTATGATTGATTTGAAGTATTTAGCATTCTATGATGCTATTTTCTTTGCACTATTAGCATGCCTCGCATTGTCGCGAAAATTATGAAACGGATAAAAAAATTGTTGTTTTCGGATTTCCTCAACGAAAAAAGAGGAGCTGGGGAAATGGCTTGCAGTATTGCCAAATGTGATCGAGGAGAATAGCATCACTCGCAATATTGGAGTTTGTTCATCGCATCGGCCAGCTGACGCAAAATTTGAGTCGTACCGTGGAAATATGCTTCCTTCTGAGCCACCATCGTTTTTTTCGAATTTCCAACCAATCACAGACTTGTTACATATCCAACTTCATCAAGAACAACACTTCGTGCCTTATCGGAACATCGATCATATCTACCCGATGAATTGGACGATTTTGAAAGCATGGACAAGCTTCCAAGTGACTATGAATTGCTTTGTTTTGAATGTCAGCGATGTAAATTCAATGGTTATCTATGACAGCATTCTTAATCTTTTATCTTTCAATGATACATATCGACAGGTAGAAACATCAATTCAATTAATTTCTGATTTCACTGTCACAGCGTGGAGATTTAATGCTAAAGTCACAATTCCACATTATCTATTTGGTTTTCAAAAAAGCTGGAACGTTGGTCACAGTTAGACAATAATCATTTGTGAAAAATTCATCATTTACGGCTCACTGTGAAATTGATGAGTTAAAACGAAGGCTTCTGGCGATCAACACAAACAAGCATATGGAAACTGAATATTTATTAGAGCAGCTTGCACTGAAATTCATAGAACCCAAGTGGACGCCGATACAGTGCTCGTACGGTTGTAATTGCCCTACATACTTTTATCCACAGTCGACCATGTTAAAGAACTGCAAAAATACTTCAGCCTTCCACATCCAAATATACTGATGCGCAGTATTGGAACGTTAAATACAGTTTGCAATGATGAGGAAGTTCAACGAGTTGCATCTACCGTTTTCAATAAAATGAATTGACTGAATCGGAAATGCATTATTTTGTTTGATGAAATTTATGTGAAACCGTCTTTGCGTTACCGAGGTGGACATGCAATTGGTTATTCTGTTGATAAACCATCTGCCCCAGCAAGAATTATATTGACTTTCATGGTAAAGCCTCTTTTTGGTAGTACTCAGTTTATTGTGTTATTCGTGCCGATTTTCTCATTATCAGCTCATGTAGTTGAAAAACATCTCATATCCACCATGCGCTTGCTTGAAAAGGTAGGTGCTCGAATTGAAGGCATCATGAGCGACAATCACTCAGCAAACAGAAAACTCCATGATGCTTTACGCACTAAGTCGGATGTCTCTGAATTCTACTACAGGATAAAACATCCTGTCGATGATAGTCGTTATCTCTACTTGTTGTTTGATCCGGTACACTTGCTCAAATGCGTAAGAAACAATTGCGTGACTGAAAAAACGCAAACAATCGAAATAATTCCTCCAAGAGAGGTTGAATGTATAACTGCTCATTGATTTGATCGATTTATATGAATGAGAGAAGGACAATGATGTGAAGAGAGACGTATCATATCAATCGATTTATCCAACATCATTTGAAAAACAGAAAGTTTCGTTGATACTGTAGGTATTTAATGAAAATACTGTCGCTGCCCTCTCACAAAATGGAAAGCTGATACAGCATATTTCATTGATATCATTCTTCGGATGTGGAAAATACTTAATAACAAAAGTACAAGTGCTTTCATACATTTAAATGATCCTGATCGTCGTCCTATCTCCAACAGCTCTGACGCGAATCTTCGATACTTACCTTCAATTTGCGAATCTTTCAAGAAACAAAACCCACCAGCTACTCAAAGATTTCAGACATTTACCAAACCAACAATATGAAGCATTACACAGACATTGGATGGACTTGTCTCTTTATCGAATGCCCTGTTAAAAGATAAAGCTGCAAAATTCTTGCTGCTTGGCCACTTTCAGTCGGACAATCTCGAGGGTGAATTTGGCATTTATCGCGGCATGTTCCGAGGCCTATACCATTATTTTTCGAGCAAATATTGATGGCTACAAAAGTTCGCCGCTTGCAATTACTTCACGATTTAGACATTCTACATACTGCGCTGCCTGACTACGCTGTCATAATTCGGGTTGCTGTAATTAAGACAGAGAATGAGCTGGAGGACATCGATGGGATCCACAAAACTATCGATGACATTAGCGAATAAGAACGTGATTCATTATTTTACATTTGTGGGTATGTAACATACAAAGAGAAGCTGAAGAGCTACCCCGGAATGGACATGTGTTACTCCCCAGGGTCTGATTTTGCGCACTTACTCTCACGAGGCAAACTAAGTATACAGTGGACTCTCGATATAAGAATCACATCGGGAAATTATGTTTTGATTCTTATAACGAGATTATTCTTATAATGAGAGTTTTTATTTTATGAGCACTCATGCCTTTTATTTGTAGTAATGATGCTATATACATCCTTATTAGTAATCAGTATAGATAAATGCTTACGCAGCTATTAAATAAGATGTTTCTTTGTGGATCCTACTACCTTTATTATACTTACACTAGTTGATACCCCGACCTTCGGTCAGGCTAGTTAGTGATAATGACTTTTTATAGGTGTCAGGTTTTATAGCAAAACCATACTATTCAGGTTAGAATTCTTACCTATAAATACGTAGTACTTCCGGATGCACGACGTTACGAACTACACCATTCGCTGCCTTCACAATTATCGAATCTCTCGATCTGCATCTCGACAAAGCTACATATTGCATGCCGTGGGTGAAAACCTGCTCACTTAATTCTATGCCTATCTTGCTAAAAGTTTGACCCTGGAACTTATTTATTGCTATTGCAAAACATAATTGTATAGGGAATTGCTTTCTTATAAAGGAAAATGGAAGGCCACTATCTGTGGGCTCTAAAACTATTCTAGGAATATAACAAAGTTCCCTTTATAAGGTCCTGTGATTAATTCTACGACAATGAAGTTTTCGTGTAGACTGTCAATAATACATCTTGTCCCATTCATTAACCTAGGTGGAGAGATGGAGCGGAGAACAAGAACTGGAGCGCCAACCTTTAATTTCAACACATGTGCGGTGGGATACCTGTCATATCCAAGGAATTCAAGAATTCGATTGGATACTGGACGGCCTCATCGGAAGACATAGATTCATCGAATGATTTGTATACATGTTCTTCATTAGGAATTTTATTTATTAATTCCACGTTTATTGATCTGACTGTATCATTCAATGGGCACAAAATAGCTCTGCCAGAAATCCACTTCTTATCAGTAAAATTGTGTTCTAAGTTTTCATAGACATTAGATAGAAGCTTATCTGTTGCTAAATGGCTAATAGAAATGTGATCAGCGCTTTCAACAATCGGACGTCTGCCATCTCCTAATGTCAACAAATCTTCCGCAAAACTGGAACTGTCTGCATTGTCAGTATGTGTTAGTACCCGCATGTTTTTCGTTTAGTAAAACACCCTGGTATGAGACCACATGTACGACATCTTCAAGGAATAATTCACTATGTTTGATCTGGTGCCACCTCTAACTACCGGCAACAATTGCCTGAAATCACCACAAAGTAAGACTGGAATACCACCCATCACTTGCTTATTATCTCGAATATCTTGAAGAGTTCTATCTATCGCTTCATAGACCCGTCGATCTAACATAGGAGCCTCGTCAATAATAATAGCAGAACAATTTCATATTTCTGTAGCCAGATCTGTACTTTTTCCTATGGAACACATTGGGACGTCCTGGTGTCGATAATTTAGCGGTACTTTAAAGGCACTATGAACTGTTCTCCCACCTGGAAGCAATGTTAATAATAATAATAATAAGGGCGCTTGGTACTATACAAAGAATAGAGGCAATTTGTACCAGACGCCCTCCAATGGAGCACTTCTATAGTACCAAGCGCCCTGGCTATGTCATTCTGTAACTTTCATATTCTAAATCTTCAAATTCACTGTGTGTTTAGCTGAAGGTCTTCTACTACAAAACACATATGTCTTCAAAGTTGAACGTCTTATACAGTATAATTTTCGATTTTTTTGGAGTTATTGAAATTTGGAAATTTTATAGGGCTCCTGGTACACCTGTCATACTTTATATAGTTCAATAATAAGGGCGTCTAGTACACAAATGAGAAAGGATACTTGGTTGAATTTTATGTCAAAATCTTGCTGAAATGGCATAATTCAACACATGAGTTGACATATGGCACTTCGTAGCATATGTCGCACTGTGATTCGCTGTTGAATGAACCAATGCGGTGGGATAAGTGATTTATTCTTAGAAATGTTGTGAGTCCATAATTTCTCAGAATTGCGGCTACACGATTGTAAGTAATTTGACACTGGTCATCAAATATGGACGACGACAGTAATTTTTCTGATTGGGACGGTTTCTTAACTCAAGTGAATGAGTATGAAAGCCAAACAGCCGCTGCTGATAAGAATGAGAACGTTGACATCGACACCGATAACGCGAACGAAAGCCGACAGAAAAGGGGTCGCCTAATTGAACGTCAGTCCTACCAAACACGGTCCAAATCTCATCGTCGAAGACAGATTAGAACTTTGACATTTGAGTGTGTACTGTGCAAATGTAACGTGAAGAAAATTCGAAACCATTTATCTCAATCGGATCGAAAATTTTTATTATCGTTTTACCGTACTCGAGAAAGTAAGAAAGTGTTTTATTGTTCCGATTGTCATTTACGTTTCACGAATGATCGTAGGCATGATAAGACTCACTCTATCGTTCACAATAAAGACCCGAGATCATTTGATCAGTTTCCCCATCGTTTAAAGGTAGTAGCTGAACGGCAATTGATGAACAGAACCAAAGGAAAAGAAGTGGTATCTGGTTTCATTACCCATAAAATAAATCTCTTGCTTAATTCAGGAGTAAATGAATCGTCAGCGAGAAATGAATATTCAGGATATCTGCGATCATTCTTAGAGCATGTATACGTGTCATCCGGAAATATGGAAAATGCAAATAGCTTGCCATCAATTGTAAACAAGTATGCAAAGATATTAACCTATAAACCAGTATCAATCGTTATATTCCTGGCGCATTTGACTAATTTTGTCAAATTTATCGAGAGTTATCATAAGTTCAAAGAGTTTTCTGCTACACTGTGGTTCAACATAATAAAAGAGGTCAAGCAAGGATTTAAGAAAAAGGCACAGAGAATGAAGAAAGGCGAACGAGATAAGATGTTTTCAAAAATACGACCGCCTAAACTGCTTTCAAAAGTAATAAAAATATGTAAGTCACTGCTTTCTCGAGAAAAAGACTGGTTTGACATTCCGAGAGAAAAAGACTCTGAATTTTTTGATTTTACAAACCAGACTTAATTGCAGACCAGGTCCTCTTTTGAATCTAGAAACAAAAGATCTTGATGACTTGAAAAAGAACGTTCCAGTTGTGTCCAAAAAACTCAAAACGGATTACAAATTTAACGTCCGAATAATCATTCAAAAGGATCAAATAGTTTGGCTTGAAAGATTGATGGAATCTTATGAACAGAATTACGGAAAGAAGCCGATACTAATATTTGGGAACACTAAAGGAGAACCAGATACAGGTATTTCTGCGATGACCAATGACTCAATAAAAAAGCATGTGCCGCTAGCAAGAGAACATGATTTTTCACCTACCAGTATACGAAAAGTTTGGGACAACTTAATTGCTAAATCTAAGAAAGATCTACCAGCTGACATCATGAAGGCTCACTTGAACAAACGGCTCACAGTGAAAAGACGGCAGACGAAAACAATGAAATGAACTCATCAAGGGAAAATTTTATAAAACTAACAGATTTTTATGCAGTCACATTGGAAAAGATGACAGTTGATGAGGATAATGATGACAGTACAGATGCGGAAGATGAATTCGTCCCTGTTAATGCCGACAAACCAACATGCAGCAAGCAAAATCCTCGGACCTTGAAAACGCGGGGGAAACAAGAAAAGATGAACGATCGAGTGAATGTGAGTGAGAGCAATAAGAGACTATTACCTAAAAGAACTTGCAAACGGAAAATTGCATATGAATGTGTTGACGATGATGACCTTTGATTAGGTGAAAACTTCTGAAAGCTTCGAAATATGATCTTTAATATACACTGCTATTGATTTATGTGCATGATTCCTCTGATCTTTGACATATAGATACTGTTATGTAGTTTTGAAATAAACCTTGAGTTATAAATATGGTGTTATTCCCTTTGAAATCGTGGTTGCTAATAATAGGCTTTTTTCTAAATTGCAAGCAATGCTATTAGTCTTTAACCCTATCTTACCCGGGCTATTTTGAGCGTCGAAAACCCGGGGGGGCTAAAACAGCCCCCCTTAAGAAATCAATGTTCCAATGATCAAATCATTCTGAAAGTTACCTATCTACACAATTAGGACATGAGAAATTCAATGGTGGCATTCACTTTTGTTGAGTTGACAGTCTTCGTTCTAAAAATAGCAATTCAAAATTTGAATTTAGATAATAGGAATCAATATCAACAAATCAATGTTCCAAAGATCAAATCATTCTGAAAGCAACCTATCTGCACAATTAGGACATGAGAAATTCAATGGTGGCATTCATTTTTGTTGAATTGACAGTCTTCGTTCTAAAAATAGCAATTCAAAATTTGAATTTAAATAATAGGAATCAATATCAGCAAATCAATGTTCCAATGATCAAATAATTCTGAAAGTTACCTATAAACACAACTGATTTAAACATAAAAAATTCAATTTTGGATTTTATTTTGGTTGAGTTGTTAGTTTGATCGAAGATGCTGAGTTGCTGATCGAGTTGCTGAAAGATCGATTCACAATAGTTGTTGACGAATACAATAGACTGTCACGTGTAGGTGACAACGCAGCGTTGATATGACTGGAAGGACAAAGGATGACTGAGCTCCTAAACTGGTGACACCTGGCAAGTGGGTCAATTTGATACGAACTTCAACCAATGCTGTCTCATGCGACTAAACTAATTGTCAAAAAAATTCAGTCTCTTAGCTGACACATTTCATGAGATAATATATTCTGGTAGAGATGCAGAAGTTGGAAAAACGGGAAAATTCAATTTTTGAAAAAGTACTTTTCACAATGACCCTCAAATTTGACCTTCAAGTGGGCCAATTGTAATCAAATTTGCACTGATGATGTGTCATACGACTAAACTAATTGTCAAAAAAATTCAGACTCCTAGCTGTTATATTTCACGAGATACAGTGTATTATATTCTGATTGATAGAGATGCAGAAGTTAGAAAAACGGGAAAATTCATTTTTTGAAAAAGTACTTTTCACAATGACCTTCAAATTTGACCTTCAAGTGGGCCAATTGCAATCAAATTTGTACTGATGATGTGTCATACATTCAAACTAAAAGTCGTAAAAATTCAGACTCCTAGCTAATATGGTTTAGGAGATATTTTAGAAAATGTACAAGGGGGGCTGTTTTAGCCCCCCCCCCCGGGTAAGATAGGGTTAAGTGGGCTTTAGAAAAATTACCTTTAAATAATGCCGATTAGAAGATTTTTATCACCTGGAAGGCAGACATAATTAATTAAATAAAATGAAGTGATAAAGGTTCTCTACATTTTGATGAAATAATAAGGGCGTATGGTACAACGGTATACCAGGAGCCCTTATTGTTAGAAAAATATTTGAATTTCGAAATTGAAAACTCATATTATAATAGTCGTCAACGCACTGTCATCATACTCTCATGAAAAATTTTTTGAATTATGAAGTTTTGAAAATGTACCTAGAGCCCTTTTCTTTAACTATTGTACGTAGGGCCCTTGTGTAAAGAGCGCCCCTATTATTACTTCGTTTGTACCAAACGCCCAAATTATTACTCATTTGGGTGTACCAGGATCCTTGATTATTAATAATAATAACAATAGTTTCAGCACAAGCCTTTCTGATAATGAGTAATACATAGTTCATCAACTTCGCGCTGGAGCTTTGCCTGGCTGGCCATCAATATATCCTCCCCATCCAGTTCGGACCTATCTCCTCTTGTACGTAATTGACCAGACGACGGGAGATCATAATGATTTTACCGAAACGATAGCAGCAAAAACTCCCCGAGTAGTTTTAGGTCGAAGTAGTATTTCAAAAGTAAAATTCCAAAAGTAAACAGACTGATCTTCGGCGTCCAGCGCCTTCGTTGGTCGATCTTACAATAGTATTACTTACTTTTGAATTTTACTTTTGAATTTTACTTTTGAAATATTACTTCGACCTAAAACTACTCGGGGAGTTTTTGCTGCTCCTCACGTAATTTGGCGCCGTTCCTGGCCAGGTACTGATAATGTCGCGCATCCTCGTCCGGAGTTGGGAACTGTGACGAAACATTCTCCTTGGCATAATCGAGCAGCAGCTCCTTAACCGGCTTTGATAATGGCCGTTCAGCGCCGCGCTACTACCACATCTACGCTTTGTGACCTTGGCCTTTGCTTGCCAGTGCTTTTAACTGCGAGTACAGGAGTGGGCTCATCCTCATGCGTTTCCGGCTGGGAAATTATTTCATCCATTAGCGCCACATCCACCGCGTCCAGTAGGGTCAACAGTGCTGGCACTGTTGCTGCCGCGAGTGGACTGGGCGGGCGAGATAGACACACACCTCTGGAGAAATGCTGTAGTGTTAGGGTGTAATACAGTATTTATGTGAGCGCCAATTGGAGAGAAGCAAATATGCTCACTTTCTATCCGTGTGAGCCCATTTAGACACCATGCACTAAAATCAGACAGCACTAGAGCTCTTAGACAAATCTTTCATCTGCGGTGGCTTCCTCCCTTGATCAAATATCCGGACATCCTCTGCACACTCGATAAAAAGTCCGTCTCTGATGTAGTCGAAGGTGCGTGTACTATAGTGTCGAATATTACTTCACCGGTGCGTTATTTGTTCTGCCAATTTTTTGGTGTCTCTCCTGCAACTCTCTCCTCCGTGACCATTTCCTGGAGAGCCGTCCGTGGATTTAATAATGACCGTGAGTCACATAAAAGGATCGCTTTGGTGGGCCGGCAGGGAATTCAGGCGTCAGCACAGCGAAACACTGGCCAGCGTACCAAAAGTTCTTTGCGGTACCAAAAGTGACCAATGTGTTTTGTAGGGGTGACGGTCTTGTTACGGATCTCAAACTGGTCTCATACGGAACTTTCACGGAAGCACGAAAATTTGACTGTGTTCCAGTCATTGAAGATGTCAGTGAAGATATGAAACGGCTCATCTGCGGACCTCACGGACCTGTCCACTAAAGGTGTATTTTTTACACTACTAATAGCATTAAGTATTTCTTAATCGATCCACGTACACGGAATCAGTAGATGCCATACATTTGACAATGAAAAATAAGACATAATTGACAGAAAAGTGAAAATACACATAAACAAAATTATCCACAGAAGCGGATAAATGAATTTTTGAGACTTAAGGTTTTGTGTCGCGGAGGCCTGCTGGGACAGGAGTTTGGGGATATAAAAGTTCTCTCTGCAGAAAGTTTACGCAAAGGGTGATCTTTGTCTTGTGCGATCCTATCAAGAAGTTTCAAACACGATCTTTCGACCACGTCCGAGTAGGAAGGGGAAGTGCTTGCATTTAAAATCTTAGAGGCTCTTGTCTCAATAGCAGTTACTTCGTGCAAAAGGTATTTGAGAGCATTCACGAAAACTGGACAGCAATATAAAGAAAGCGCCACAGAATGCAACGACATTATAGTCGGACTTCATCAAACTATATAAAATATAGAACCGTCGAGAGGTCCTTTAAATCATTCTTTCATCATGGAGTCACTTGAGTAACATACCCTAGCAATTTTGCCGACGAAACAGTCTGCAGCAAGGAATCATTGTCTGACGCATATATAATGCAATGAGTAAATAGTAGGAAATAAAGCTAGTGCAGGTGTAGCTGTAGTAGTAAGTATAGTGCAGCGAAATAGCGGCACTTATTTAGCTAAGAATTTGTTGCCGGTATATATTTGAAAATATAGAATTATAGGTCGAAATCAAAACAAAGTAGTAACATAATCAGATGCGTATTCCATTTAAGGTACATTCACACCGGACGCGGTGCGTCCAACAAGCATGCACCGAACCGCGTGGCGAGGGGCGGGAGTGGGGAATGTCACACAATAACGAAATATGCAACTACCGATACCACTGTGCTACATGCATTTGAATGAGTCCAAACAAGACATCGTTATATGACATTTTCCATAGACAGTTAAATAACGTACTCAGTTTTCAGAATTTTCATGAAATCAGATGCAACATTTCAAGCATTATGAGTAGACTCGAAATTGATATCTTGACGACACATTTTTGAGGAAATACAAATTTACACATTTTGCATTAGATTTACGAGCGTGAACAATGTATGAATCAGGTTCTTAGACCTGCAGGTTTCATACGACGAGAAAAGTTCGCTGATGAATAATTGAAGTGTTGCTAGGGGCAGTCTATTTTAGAGCAACATCCGATGAGTTTTGATAGACCAACGGTCTAGAAAATAAGGTCAATCTGAGAAGATTACTGAGGTCAGAATGACATGGTGATAAAAAAGGCATTCCGTCTTGTTAATATTCGCCAAGTAAACCGGCATATACACAGTTGAGGAAATATGCCTTGACTGTTCATGAAGTTAAAAATTGTTTGGAAAGAAAGTCAAGTTGTTTATTATAAATTTGTATAAAATGTTGAACAATATATTTCGACTATTCACACCATAGCCATTATCAAGAATAAAAATTTTCTTGATAATGGCTATGGTGTGAATAGTCGAAATATATTGTTCATTTTATACAAATTAATAATAAACAACTTGACTTTCTTTCCAAACAATTTTTAACGGCATATACAGAAATTATTCGCTTGAGTATCAAAATCTGTAAGTTGTGGTTGTCGTGTGATTCAGGGAATATCGGATCAGATATTTCGCTGCAATCATTTGTCAAGCTGTCAACACAAGTATAAACTAATCGGCTGTTGTCATGCACTGAGCGATACAAACGAGCATTTTTGAGGAGAATAAATTGTTACTGATTACAAAATAGACGCCACCATAAATTTTCTTTTAAATGAAGTGTGTTTCAACTAAATTGGTTAAGAATTCTACGATCTGCATCAAATAAACGATATCTAGCGTTTTGATGACTTTATCGTAATGCTTGAAGGAGTGGCGCACAATCAAAAACAGTTGAAAGAAACCGACATTGCTATGGTTTTGTTTTTTTCCAATTTATTTTTTTTGAGTGATTGACATTGCAAATTAAATCGTTTGGATATAGGGATTGCTATAAACTACATAATTTTGCGAAAAGTATGTATTAATGTATCAGGAGTATCAATCCATTGAAGATTACCAGATAAGTTGAGAACAATAACAACTTTCTCATCTTCGTTTACGATACTCGTTTTGCGGTAAGTAAAATACCATTCATCTCCAAATGCATTCATGATTGACAAAGTATGAAGGTGCACTGATAAAGGATTTTTTAATGTTCATTTGATCAAAATTGTCCTCACAGAAGATCAGAATTGTCGGATAGCTTTTCGAAAGTCAGTCATTTCTCTGCACGAACATCTGTCAACTTGTGGTGTCGGCTGCAGTCCGGGGGTGCCGCTGGTTGGATTTTCCTATCTCGTAAGCAAGCCGCGTGCCATTTCAGGACTTTCTTTCTGAAATTACTTGGACGCGTGGTCCCGCGCGTCTCTGTGGGAACAGCCCCATAGGTTAAGGTTCTGGACACGTGAGACGAGCCGCGACGCGTCCGGTGTGAATGGACCTTCATCTTAGTGACCATGTACATTATTGTCCATATAAATTGAAATCGTTTTTCTTTCAGAGCTAGCAGTTATGCCGCGCAGACTATCTTGTCATCTGCGGAACAATCGTCGACTTCGGAGAACTTGGGAGAAGCAATGAAAGCTTTTAACAAAGACAAACGAGCTGAATCGACGATTTCAGAATCACGTTCCGTTAGTCAATTTGGTGATTATCAAGCTAGGTCCGAGAAAATCAGAACTGCTGTCGCTAACTCAACGAAGAAAGCCGCTGAAAATATTTCAGAAATATCTCCGGATAAGATTCCATCCTATCAAAAGTACAGCCATTTGCTTCCGACTGTTTCAAACGCAGAAAGCAAACCTTCAGAAACGAATTTACCAGTGCTACCTTTGCCTTATGCGTTCAAAAATCTAAGCGATATCTTCAAAACCGTGGATAATGTTGCAAATATGATGCATAGTCGCAAAGAATTGCTCCGTTTTTCCACTCTCAAGGAATCGGTACAAAAAGTTGTAAGACGGTAAGAATAATGTGAAAGGGTTCAGTGTGCGTTTTAGCAAGCTCTATTTTAAAAAAGTCTTAACATGCTTAATAATGATCAGACGCAGCTTTGGCCCAAATGGACGGTAGCACCCTATCTTCCCGACCGTAACTTGTTTCATGAATATCAGAATATCAGAACGTATATTTTTCCAAAGAAAACACGTTAGGTGATGCAATGTACAGTGAAAAGTGAAAAACGAGATGATGAGGTACGATGATAAGATGATACAAAATGATATTTACAAATGATAGAATAATGATAAATGGTCATTAGATATTGAAAACACTGGAAGGAGAGGACAGTGAGTGGTGTATATGTAATTCAATGGTTACTATGTTATCATGAATCAATGGAGTATAATACAGCTATTATATCGAGTAATAAACGGCATGAATCTAATAAAAACTTGTTATTTTACGGAATCCCAACATGATTTATGTTAATTTATTTAATCCTAAATATTACGAGGTCCGGAACAGAATTTATTATGTAATTTATTCATGTAATCGAGTAACGTATACAACATGAATCAAATCAATAAAAAGTAATGTAAATGATCTCACCTGTAAAGGAGCGTAAATTGCTAAACACCACGTTAAGTTGATAAAATCGTTCCGGACCTCGAATTCATGTCTATGTTGATGTCATCACAAATCGCAGTGTGTAAATTCTAAACAGATTTTAAATAGGGCCAACGAGATAACGTCAGAATACAAATTTTCTTCCACTGGCTGTATTCCCACTTGAAATGGGGTCGTTGGTGTGGATTGCATTTCCTCAACGCGGTCGACCCAGCGCATCCTCATAGCTCATTCCTGTTATTATCTGAAGATCTGCTGCGATGCAGTCATACCATCCCTTGTGGTCTTCCTGTCTATTGTTTCCCATCTTCCAGCATTCTCTTTTCCACACTTCCCAACTTTTCATCAACAATGAATGAAAGGAATGAAGGATTCACCACCTCTCATCAGTGTACAAATGAGCGAACGATAATGTTCAAATCGTCTAAAATGTTTACCACATAGCCAATTGCGCATTTCGGCTCTGATATTCAATAGGCCGTTCCAGCTTAATTCTTTGATGAATGAGACTTCAGCAAGCCACGGTTTGATATACTCGTAATAATATGACGTCTTAATTTCTTGAAAATGAAAATCAAAGAACATCTCAGTAGAAGTATGAGTGACTTAGCAGCAGGAGTGAAGGCAGTCAATGACTTAAGTGATCGAGAAGGACAGGAGAATAGTACAGACCCTCAGCAGTGCATGCCAAGCATTTCATTGATTACGGTAGTGGAGAATTTCGTCGTCTTTCCGTGCGGGAAAAAGGAACCAAGAAAGTGCTATTGCCAATTGGTTGAGTCATGGCAAGGAGAGGATTTTCTTGAAAGAAGTATTTCAGAAAAAAGTTATCATCTGAATGAGCACAGAGCAGTTGCTTCCACAAATTATCCGGCAAGCAACGTCAAAAGTACGTTTGACGATTTGTCGGCATGTATTATTTGATTTTCCAAATAATGGAGCACAGTAGTGAAGCATACTTTCTATTGCCGATTCGTAAATCAGTCATAAATCATCATGCGAAATAAAGGGTTTAAGGACACGAAGTAATTACAGGCGTCATGAGCAGCAACTCCATTGATTTTGAGTGATTTGATGGAATAATCAATTAGACAAATAGATTTGTAAATTGAAGAGATAAAATATTGATTGTTGTTTGATAAAAGTTGCTTTCAGTCGCATGCAGTGACCATCTTCAGGCAGGATTACATGCTTATAAAAGTCATTTTGTTTTTTCTTAAAGGAAGCAATTATTCAATCTACTAAATATTTCTAATTATTATCAAAAGCAATTTAGAAAAAACTTCCCAAGACGAAGGACGCCGAAGGCTAGTCTGATTTTCACTTCTAATTTCTCAAGAAACTATTGGCCAAAACTTTGGGGAGTTTTTTCTAACTTGCTTTTGGTAATAAAATGATTTCCCGTCGACTGGTCAAGTATGTATTTCTAATTAGTTTTCCCAGGTTTTACTAGAATGAAATGCAGTTGATAATTACTTATGTGAATTTTCAATTTGAGTATGAAACGCATTTCTACTGTCAAAAAAGTAAACAAAGCAAATCCGGAGCTGGATTATTGATAAAAATGATCAAAAACTGTTACTGTAGAGTGAAGAGCGACTGTCCTTTTAATGGTGAATGCTTGCAAGAATGTATTGTATATAAAACTACAGTTTAGTCATCAGATGAAAATGAGAAAATTTACATGGGACTGAGCGAAGGGGATTTCAAGACCAGATATCGAAACCACAAAGAATCACTCAAAGGACATTCGATGCAACAGCGAGACATCATTGTCCAAATATATCCGCAAGTTACACGAGGAAAAAAATTGACCACAGCATCAAATGGGATACCATTGCAAATCCGTACTCCTTCTCATGTGGAAAGCGCTGCTGCGATCTATGCCTCACTGAGAAGCATTGCATATCTGTGCATAATATTGCAAACTTATCAACAAGAACAAAGAAATTGTATAACAGTTTAAGAATAAGAAGCAATATTTCAAAAAAAGCTCAAAGTATCTAAAAAACATGCCTCAATTCAAATTTACAATCTTCAAAATTTGAAATTCTGGCTCATGACTTTCTTGCAATCCTTTTGCATCCATTACTGTCTGAAGATCGGTTGCTTCTCCGCATTCAGTGAAACTTGGAGTGGCAAAAATAAGTAGTGTGATTCAATAATTCTACATTCCATATTTTTCAACAGCTCTTTGTCATTTAGCGCTTTGTAAATCACAAGCCTATATTTTACTCAATACGGGTCTCTTGCATATCTTGGTTTTGCATATGGTAAGTGTATAATATAATCTATGATATATCAGTAATTATTCGGGGTACATCAAGAATATTCTAGGATTGCTATTATATTAGCACTGATTGCTTAGCATGTCATGTAGGAATGTAGGATTGCAAATTTGTATATTAGTAGCATCTGCAATTTCCGCAAGCTTGCTTGAAGAACGTGTTAGAAGCCGTCTGTGTGTACTTACTTCATCATTTGCATGATTGTTATGACGGTTTACTCATGTGCTTTATCACTCTTTAGGGTCTTCAATGAGCAGTTACTTGGACAGATAAGAACTATTTACAAAGGGAGCTACTGTGTCCGATATGAAAAGAATGTACCTAAATTTGGTAGAAAAACGTCAGCTAATTATGAACTGCTTGTTGATGTTGATCTTGAGAATGGTAAGTATCCTTGCAAATGATCATCATTGAATTGATGAACCTATGTTGTCAATTTGTTACAGATGAAACACCTATGTCGAAATTCAACGAAACGAAGCTCGTGTTCAATGGATCAAGATTGGTACAAAGAAGAGATAGATTTCAGCAACTTATAATGAAATTTCTGATGGCAAAACACAGAGTGAGTAAAGTAATTGTGAAATGCATTGTTACTGTATTGATTATTGAATACCCGCTTCGTTTTCCCGTTGGATATATGGTACGGACATGCGAATTGGCAAATTTTGAGTCGAATCGAATCGGGTCGTGATTGGCGAATCAAATAGAATCATCGAAAATTTGCATAGGCCTACTCAGATTTTTTTCTGCGGTTTGCTTAGCGAGGGATATAGAAGATCTCGTAGATTCCGAACATCAGCAGTGAACAGTTGTCCTCCGAATTGCAAGCAGCTTGCCGACAGACAGCTTGCAAAGAATGTACACCGCTGAAATCTCAACATCGATTCAAATAATCTGTCAAGAGCCTATTCATGAGTAGCTATAGCTATAATTAAACAAAAGCTACTAATTGTGAATGCGATGCCAAAAGAGTGCAATCTATTACCCCTTTGTGTTACTCAGGCAACGAAATATGGAGATAAATAGAGAAAGCTGGTGATGTCATGATCCTCCTAACTGTCCGATTGAACGAGTGCTGAGAGGTAGCCAATTACACTGTTAACCAACGAGAAAGTATATAGACAAACCAAAAACGTTTTCTGATAACCGTTGAAAGATACAGCGACACCATGACACCCAATAACATAAGCAGTCAACTTAAAACGTCTTGATTTTTCTGAGATACTTGTAGCTCTGCTTATAACTCGACCTATTTCGAATGATTTATTGGCGCTTAGATTGTGAGTTAGATAGTGGATGTTGATTTTGCTATGACGTTAAAATTCTCACAGTGGCCTTGTTTTGCCATAAAAGGTAGTTTGATGATGTAAACAAGGTATGTGACCTCAGGCTTGTATGGGTCCTTTGAATCTCACGTGACTGGAAACGTAGCCTTCAACCGCTCTTATACCTGAATCCTGAGTCCGGGAAAGCACCAGTTTTCAAAAATTGAAAATCAGTAGATTCTATCATTTCTATATTAATTTTCAGAGACTAATAATAGAATTTCTACAACAAGTCCTTCAAATACAGTCGAACCTCTGTATAGTGAATCTCTCCTCATATTGAACTAAATTTTTGATCCCATCAAAAATGGTATACTTTGCGCTTGTTACATATCACTACATAGTGAACCTCTTCACAGTGAATATATTAATTTAGTCCTTTGCTTGTCTCAACCTCTGCATAATGAATATTTTACATCACGTGTGTATTGATGTTTAATTATACTTAGTAATTACTACACATCCCATGTATGTGTACTATCTCTATTGAGGCGAGCAGTTCGATGATACTTATTACTCCAAAGCTTCCTATGTTGTTAAGGTCTATGAGTCTACAATCAAATTTAGGTATAAATCAAAAGTTAATGTAGCGAATAGTTTCAAGTTTACGTGCGCTTTTTGCGTTTTCAAGCGTACCGATTTTTGAGTCATATCTGGTAATTCCTCGAAAGGATCAGTGACTTTGAAGCTTGATCAACAAGATTTTGATCGAGTAGAAAACATGAGTGCTTTTGTTGACGAGCGACGTACTATACAGACTCGTATTGACGGTTATTTCCATCGTTCATGATAAATGATGTATGTAGCTTATACTGTGTACAGTACTTCTTCTTCTTCTTTCGGCTTTTCCCGATCAGGGGTCGCCACAGCGGATCAGTTCCTTCCACCTCGCTCTATCCTTCGCGTCTTCCTCTTTTCCTCCGATCACTTTCAAGTCGTCTGACACCACATCCATGTATCTTAGGCTCGGTCTCCCTCGTCTTCTTTTGCCCGGTAGATTCATCTTCAGCATTCGTCTTCCAATATATTCCTCCTCTCTCCTCATCACATGTCCGTACCACCTGAGTCTAGCCTCTCGCATCTTATCCTCAAACCTTCCAACATGAGCAGTTCCTCTGATGTAATTATTCTTAATCCTGTCCATTCTAGTCACCCCAAAAGACATTCTAAGCATCTTCAACTGTGCTACTTCCATTTCGGCTACTTGTCTCTTTGCTAATTGTACCGTTTCCAGTCCATACATCATGGCAGGTCTCACTATCGTCTTGAAAATCTTTCCTTTCACTTTCGCAGATAATCTCTTGTTACACATGACTCCGGATACTCGTCTCCATCCGCACCACCCCGATTGTACTCGTTTTTTACCTCTTTGTCACATTTACCATTGCTTTGGACAGTTGACCCAAGATACTTAAAAGTGTCCACCTTCGCTATTTCTGTTTCTTGCAATTTCATTTTCTCATCACCCTCTTCGCTGTTGATACACGTGCACTCGGTTTTCTTTCTGCTTACTTTCATTCCTCTTCGCTCCAATGTAATTCTCCGCAACTACAATTTCTCTTCCGCTTTTTCTCGGGTCTCACTACATAAAACGATGTCGTCAGCAAACATCATCGTCCAAGGGGCCTGTGTCCTTACTTCATCTGTCAGTCTGTCGATGACTAAAGCAAAGAGTAGCGGACTCAGTGCTGATCCCTGGTGAAGTCCAACATCCACTCTGAATCCCGATGTCATTCCAGCTGCACATCTGACTCTGGTCTCACTGTCCTCATACATGTCTCGCACCACCTCGATAAACTTGTCATTTACTCCCGACTTCCTCATGCAGAACCACAATTCCTCTCTCGGCTCCCTGTCTTACGCCTTCTCCAGGTCAATGAACGTGCAGAAGAGTTTCCTTTGACCTTCTCTAAACTTCTCATCAGCATCCTCAGTGCAAAGATGGCGTCAGTCGTGCTCTTTTTGGGCATGAAACCGTACTGTTGCTCAGAAATGGTGACCTCCTTACGTAATCTACCCTCGACAACTCTTTCCCAAAGCTTCATAGTATGGCAAAGTAATTTGATGACTCTATAGTTGTTACAGTTGTTACATCGCCTTTATTCTTGAAAATTGGCACGATGACACTTTGTCTCCTCCACTCACTTGGCATTTTCGTTCCCAACAGTATACGAGTAAACAGTCCGGTCAAGAAATCAAGCGAGATTTCTCCCAAACATTTCCAGGCTTCGACTGGTATGTCATCAGGACCGACCGCTTTGCCATTTTTCATTTTTCTCATAGCTTCGTGGGCTTCGCTCTTGCTTATTTCTTGGACTTCTTCATACACCCCATCTATTTCGTCAGTTCTTCTTTCTCTCTCATTTTCTTCATTCAAAAGCTTCTCAAAGTACTCCTTCCAACGATTCAGAATGCTATCAGTGTTCGATAATGCTTGTCCATTTTCATCCTTAATCACTATCACTTTCTTCACGTCCTGACTATCTCCATTCCTTTGCCTTGCCAATCGGTACAGCGCCTTCTCACCTTCCTTAGAGTTAAGGGGTTCCGGTACATCTCGCTGTACGCATTTTCCTTTGCCATTGCTACAACCCTTTTGGTTTCATGCTTTTTCTGCTTGAAATCCTGTCTGCTTTCTTCATCTTGAAGTTCATCCATTCTCTTCTTTGCACACTTTTTTCTTCTCACACTTTCTTGAACCTCTTCACACCACCACCACGTTTCCTTGTTATCTTTGAGTCTCCCACTCGTCGTTCCCAGGGATTTTCTAGCCGATTCCTTCACAATGTTAGCCATCTCATCCCATTGTATTCGCTCTTCCCTTCTAGCCAAAGCTTCTGTCGCGGCATTACGAAATACATTGCAGCAGTCCTCATCCTTCAATTTCCACCATCTAATTTTCTTTTCTGGGTTTTGGCGGCGGCATCTCTTCATTACTTTGATATTCATTTTACAAACAACAATTCTGTGTTGAGTGGTGACACACTCGCCTGGTATAACTTTACAGTCCGTCGTTTCCTTTAAGTTGCGTCTCCGATACAAAATGTAATCGATTTGTGACGTTCTTCCTCCGCTTTTGTAAGTTGACTTGTGTTCATCTTTCTTTTCGAAGAAAGTATTCACAACGGCCATCTCCATTCGCTTTGCAAAGTCCACTACCAACTGTCCTACTGCATTACGTGATCTAAATCCGTGACGTCCCATGATTTCTTCATCACCTTGGTTTCCTTGACCCACATGTCCGTTCAGATCTGCTCCTATCACAACTCTCTCTTCTTGGGGCATTGAGTCCATCAGCTATTCGAGATCACTCCAAAAGGCTTCCTTCTCATCCCAATCGAAGCCAGTCTGTGGAGCGTACGCACTTATAGCCGTCATCGATACTCCTTGCACTTCAAGTTTGACGCTCATCATTCTATCTGACTTTCTTTTCACTTCTATGACATTTTCTGCAAGCTCATTCTTCAGTATTACTCCAACCCCATTTCTCTTTCCGTCACCACCACGACAAAACAATTTGTAACCTCCACCTATGTTATGCGCTTTGCTACTTTTCCACTTTGTTTCCTGGACACATAGGATATTTATTTTTCTCCTCTCCATCAGCTAACTCTCTTCCTTTGCCTGTCATGGTGCCAACGTTTAACATACCAAGTTTCAGCTTGACCCACATTTCTCTTCTCTTTTCTTCATGCTTACAAACATTTGTTCCACCTCTCCTTCTTTGTTTGCGCCTAGCAGTAGCCCAATTTCCACCGGTGCCCTGTAGGGCATCAGGACCGATGGCGGCCGTTGTTAACCCGGGCCTCGACCGATCCGGTATGAAAAATTGTTCGTTTGTGATCCGCATATTGGTTTGGCAAACATATTTTGACCGCATGCCTTTGCTGACGTCAAAACTATCGTTGTAAGCGATAGACATAGCCTTTCTCTAACAAGAGACAAACCTACAAGGCAGCACAGGTTGGTTTTTGCTCATGTGTTGGCTAGACTGAGAGCCATGAGCAGCCCTTTACTCCACTAATGGACCAGGTCTGCCAGTAGGGACATATCCGTAGCCAACGGGCCCTTGCTGGGGTAAGGTGCTACCTCTCAGTGGAGTGAAGGATGTACAGTACTGTGTACAGTACTGATTATTTTATAGTAGTTACATTTTGCATATTGAGTCTACATCATCCTTTAATATGACATTGTGATGCAATGCATTATTACTGGTAATTACACCTATAAAATTTGCTTCCTATATACTTGTATTAGTTTTAATTATTAAGTATGATTATTTTGACTTTATATTCTTACTTTAAAACCAATATAACATGAATTTTAGAAAACCTGCTTGTAGTGAGCTCTCCTCATAGTGAATTTTTTTTACCTGGTCCCTTAAAATTCACTATGCAGAGTTTCGACTGTATTATGTCGTTAAGTTATCGTTTAAATAAATCGTGCAACTTCTCCAGGGATGAGAATCTTCCGGAATTCCGGACTTTTGACGGCCATCTGGGTCATTTCTGAGATTCGCGAGAAAATACAATAAAGATTGGAGGGGGTAGGAGGTAAGGTATGTGGGCCCTAAGATGGAATGACATCATGATGTAACGCATGGTCACGTCTTAAGACAAAGCATATTCATGATGCGTTGCATCAGACCCCTTTGATCACAAGTCATTACCTCCACAGGTCCCCTTGACGATCAGTGGACCCCCTCTGACGATCAGTGGCCCCCTCTGGCGATCAGTGGCCCCCTCTGACGATCAGTGGGCCCATTCGAAAGAAAATGCAATAAAAATAGGAGGGGTAGGCTGGTAGGGGCAAGGTATGTGGGCCCCCTTAATTGGTATGTGGGTAAGGTATGTGTAGGAGTTGTTCCCCTCTCCTATACCGTGCATACTATACTGCCGATCGCCATAAAATCTCATAGCAAATTATTCGACTGTTTTCTCCATATCAAGTTTTTTAATCGGAGCGGTAGTTTCAGAATAACAGATGATTGATCGGCCGATGCCTTAGACATGATGAAAAAACCTGACTGCGTACCAATTAAAGACTGTGTGTGTTGCAAAAGTTCATGACGATCGATTTATAAATACACTCGAGGAGAATGATGTCTTGTTGGGCTTAATTAAAATTATATGCCGATCAGAGCTTGCTTGCAGATATTCTGCATTCTTTCTAATTCTGAAACTGCCCCTACAATTCAAGTGAAATGGATTGTAAGGAGAAAACACACTGATTCACATGTAGGCCCTATGTATAATTTCATGATGATTGGCCAAGTCGATTCTATGGTAAAACAATTCCATTTGCTCTACTGAGTGTATATCATTATTCGTACAGTATGAAACCCATTATAAACGCCAAGAAATTTTGATTCACAAAACCTCCCTCACCATGATATTTTGAAATAACATGGAGCTCAGAAAAGTTTTAATTCATTTTTGATATACATGCAATTGCCGAGAAAGTGCTTTATATATTCCAGGAGGTTTCGCCTGCGGCGCTCGCTTTGAAAACATCAAAATTCGACTAGTTGTATTCCCAAAAGGCTGGAAGTTTCGCCTGCAGAGCTTTGAAAATATCAAAATTATACTTGCTACACTCCCAAAAGGCTGGAAGTTTTGCCTGCAGTGCTTTATAAAACATCAAAATTCTACTAGTTGCACTCCGAAAAGGCTTTAGGTTTTGCCTGTGGCGATTTGAAAAGATCAAAATTCTAGTAGTTGTGTTCCCGAAAGGGCGGAGGTTTTGTCTGCGGTACTTTGCCTCAAAATAGTTGAGATCTATTTAATTATTATCTGTGGCCTTAATGCATTAATAATCAATGTATTTTTAGTCGCAGCATGTGGTATATAGTGTGTAGGCGCATAAAGATTTGTAACTATTTATAATTCACTCTTGGATTACTTATAAATCATATCAAAACTGAAAATGGGCCCCAGAAAAGGCAACGCATGGGCCCCCAAGAAGAGATCTTCCGGATTTTTTATAACACCGCGTTCTCATCTCTGCTTCTCATGTTATCATTGTCAGTAATTACCATCCTTAAATAATTTATTCAGACTGAATTCACAACAGTATTTAGTAGGCTAAAATGTGTCGATTACCAAAGTCATACTTGTACTAGTAGTATAAAGGATCACATGAGCACTATAATGTAGACTTAATTCTGTACCCGGGTCTGGAAATTGGAAATCATGGAAGCTCGGTTTCATAATCATAGTTTCAGAAATTTTCAGGAACCGGATTTTGCAGCAACAGGTCATCTGAACAGCATGTAACACGCATTGCGAAGCATGTAGCTGCTTCGACTAATTCCTGCTTAGCAACCGACGTCTTCAAAAGAACGCTTTCAGCGAGAATCCAACATCACAGGCTTATTGAAGTTTCATGTTGAGGTTGTTTCGAACGAGTAGAGGCTATAAATTAGGGCTGTGCGCGTGGCACCGGTTCTCGATTCGGTGCACCGAAATGTGCTATTTTCGATCAAATAGATATTTTTACTATTTACCCAATCATAATTTATTTAATTTATCTGCCATCGTTGTCACAGCAAATTGGATAAAATGATATTTCAAGCATGCAATTCAGCTAGGAGAGCATTATTCAATTATATTTATAATTTCAGTTGAAACTTAAAATTTCCATGTTATGAAAATGAAGCTGTTTGATTATTAAGGATGTATCATAAAATAACCGATGCATTTGCTGATGCTAGAAAAAATTGAAAATAATGAAAAATTAAATTAGGCAACTCAAGCTCTTGACAGATCATGATAAATCTCAATTCCCGCGACCTCCGGATTTCTGAATCTCATAGTAGATACTTCGTAACTAACTGTTGCTCCTGCTAAGATTCAGACTGTTTTGTCATTCCAGCGGCTAGCGATCCGTCCGAAAGATTTTTTCGGCATCCAGTGACTTTATCACATCACAGAGAGACTGCTTGAATCTGATTAATGATGCAGTAATTTGTAAGTAGCGGTGACAGTAGTGAATTCAATCTCGATCTCGCCTCTGAATCTCGAGACATCGAATCAATATTTTCCAAATACCGAGATCTCGAATTCGATGTCACACAAGTAGGCCTATATTAGATTGTGCCAATTACTCAGAAAGTGCCATTTACTGCAAGCAGTTACCAATTACTGTACAGCAGTCTAATTGAAGGCCTAATTCCAACTACCCAATTCTATTTGTAATTGAAATTAAAGCAACATCACAAATCTGGACTACACTTGGCACTCATTCATACGATTTAGTACATTGGCCCTATATGTGCAGAAAATTGTAAAAAGGTGTTTTAGTGCACAAAACTACAGTAACATTAACATGGTAGCATTATCTATTTGAACATTAAACTATAATAAGTCAGTTCCATAAAGAGCCAATATTTCCATACAGTATTTTGTTCAATAAATAATGGACTATAGGAATATTTGAGATAGGTTAGGAAAGTCCAAAACCGATGGATGAGAGTAGTTCTCGTTTTATTGCGGGAACCGTTCGACTGCCGATGCCCGACAACCGATTGCTTGCCCGAAAATGGTCGTCGAGAACGTTCGAAAAGCAGCGCTACAAAGCGAGAGATAAAACTCACCCGTTTTTTAACTTTCCCCACTTTATCTCACAATATTTTGTGAACTTTCCACACAAATATTCCTTGTGACCATTGACGAAAAAGTTCTATGAATTCCTGGCTCCCCACAAATTTGACGGGAAGCTCGTACTCCTGATGCCATTATTATTCCTCTTTCATAGCGCGTATCATTCTGCTGTTCTTTATATATCATTTCGACACAGTTGCCTACAAATGTTATTCATTAGTCAACATACTTTAATTGCACGTAAACTCTAATTTAATGAAGGACTTGGCATGATAAGTAAAAAATGAGAAAAGTTCTTGAGATGTGATGTGGCAAACGCGTGACCTTTCAGTCGTCACTCACCGACAGTCGTCTTCAAGTCTTATATAATGTAATAAACTCTCGAAAAAAATCATACACAAAAATCAATTTATGTCTGAAAATGATGATCATGACTATTTGAGTATTATGTATGAACAATAAGCCTGGAAAGAAATAAATATTTAACATCAGCGTTGAGTTGACGTATTTATTGACTAGGAATAATTGTTCACTATATATGTTCAACACAGCTATTATTCATGGATGACTGATAACCACAGTTACCACTCATTTAAAAGGCTGTTCAAAGGCACAGTCATCCAAAATTGAGCATCTTCAAGAGCATGTCATTAACTTGCATCATGTTTACAGCAAAAAATAAAATTGATATCTGACCTCTTCACGAAGCTATCTTCAAAGAACTTAAGTATTAGTGTTAAAGTTTTTAACACGAATATTAAAGTTCACTGAATTTATCTTCGTGAGGAATTCAGAAATTAATAGGATTTCTAGTTGTAAAATAATTTAGGTTAGCTTGGCATTCCCTTTACTTTTGAGTTACCTTTTAGATGGCTTTTAATTAGTGGACATGGGAATATTAGTATTTACAGTTCACAGCTGACCAAATTTTTCAACAAGCAATTCAATGTAGCATTGATTTTTATTTGTGCATTAGAAAAATCCATTCTCGAATAGTCGAGATCGGGGCACTGTATCTATATCTGACTTCCGGCCAATTTCGATTCTACCTGCTCTCTCGAAAGTGTTTCCATAAAACTTGTCGTCCCTTTTCTGAAAGACTCTGCTGACAAATCACAATTCGCTCTTATTCCGCGGTCAGGTTCGGGAACTGCATGTGCGCTAGTCCTATTCCAGCATAAAATTGTGAGATTCCTTGATCATTCTTATGGTACGGTGCGACTTTTATCAGTCGACATGTCAAAGGCTTTTGACAGACTTAGTCATGATGCGATTATACAAGCTTGTATGGACTTCGAAATTCCATGTTTTGCACTTAACTGGATTTGCAGTTTCCTTTCCTCGAGGAAACAGCGAGTCTCTCTTGGTGGATCGTATTCTGACTTTGTGTCTCTCCCCAGTGGTGTACCTCAGGGCAGCGTTCTTGGCCCTATTCTTTTTTGCTCTTGCCACTGATAAGCTTGCACTTGTAAACAGTAACTCATCAATAATTAAATATTCTGATGACATCATCATCGCACACTTTTTGAGATCGCCACTTGATGATAATTTACAGGCAGAATGGAAAAGCATTGTCCAGTGGGCTGATTCAATTTCACTCAGTGTAAATTACTCGAATATGGAGTTCTAGATGGATAGTTCTATCCATCTAGTACTCCATGTACTCGAAGTGCAAAGGTATGGATATTGTAACAAAGACATCTATTGTACCCAAGCGTGTGCTTATGTCAAGCAATAACTATCTTGGCAATGTCGAGTCGTTTTCCTATCTAGGAGTAAAGTTCTCTGATGACATGAAATGGTCTCTTCATTTGAAGATGATTGTCAGACAAGCCGCGAGACGTGTGTACATTATAAAAAATCTGAAACGTGCTGGGTGCAGTATTTCCCTAATGGTAGGATGTTACAATACTTTTATACGTTCCATGATGCTATATTTGCCTACCCCAGCTTTTGTAATGCTCCTCATTTTTCGTTGAACGATCTGTTACGTCTTGAGTGCCGAGTTTACCGCATCATTGGTCTTCCCTGTACAAATTCAATCCTCGACACTGCACACAAGACATGCAGAAAACTTTTTGACAACATTGTGAATGATGGAGCTCATCCATTAAGGGAAATGTTTACATCACGCGGCAAACGTGTTGCTTCTCGCTTCTGTAGCTCGCTTCAGCCTCCTTTTGCTAAAACAAAGCGTTTTAGCAATTCATTCATAAAATTTTGTAAATAGTTTTTTCTCAAACTCTATGTTTATCAATATTTTACATTATACTTATATCAGGCTGTCTAGTGCGTCATTTTTTTCATTTTCTTCATTTTTTGTAACATATCATTTTATTTCATTTTTTGCTGCTGCTGTCATTTTTTTCATTTTTTCTTCGACATAATGCATTCTCAAATAGATTTTCGTAAATTGCCGACTACTAGCCTGGTTCAAAATTTATCCTTAGAGATATCATTAACTTGATGGAGAATCATTAAACTTCCGCAACACTCTGTTTTTTGGGCTATTCATTATCTTATGGGTGACTTTAATAAATCAACGAACCACAGGAAACATCCTGTAACGAATAACAATAAATGTTGAGTGTAGACATATTTCATTGTATTTCCCTTCGATGATTTTCCTTCTTGTCATTTTAGTCAGTTAAAAAATACCTGAGGTCAGTATTTTGTTTTTGTTATAAATGCTGCTCGGATGATTCCACTTGAATTAGCCAAACATTGACTTCGGACCTATGTTCTATACAACCAAGTCCGTGTATGCAACACATAAAACAAGAAATGAGAGAACAATTTTGCTTTATTCGTGTGACTTTGTTATCATCGTTCAACAAATGTGACTTTGTTTGTTATCATCGTTAATTTAGTGTGACTTTAAATACAAAATAGTCTTTGAATTAAATACAAGACAATCCATAAAAAGAGCAGAGATTGGATCGAAGCGAAAGTGTGCATTCGAGAAACTTATGAACAATGTTAAAAATCGAAAGAAGATGTGAAGACATGAACTATATTTGCAATTATTCATGAATTGATTGGTTTTGTTATTCTATCACCAATGTTTTTATTTTGACTGGATGTTGAGCATCCACAACTTACGTA
This sequence comes from Prostheceraeus crozeri, assembly GCA_907163375.1. Lineage (NCBI taxonomy): Eukaryota > Metazoa > Platyhelminthes > Polycladida > Euryleptidae > Prostheceraeus > Prostheceraeus crozeri. Next base: position 141,279 of record CAJQUW010010713.1, read on the forward strand.
GGCAATGTTAAGTGAGACATCGATATCTAAAGACGGTATACAGTGATGGATAATTAATGATGCATTCATTGTATTTATTAAATCTTTACATACGGGTACACGATTTTGATATGTACGATTTTTTTAACCTTAAGATTTGCAGCGTATAATCTTTTGAATGATGACTGTTGGACATGTTTGGATGGAAATGCTACAGGAGTCAATTAAAAATTTCATTATACTATTGCAATGATGAAAGTGATACGCTATATTGTTCGATTCTTAGTGGATACTTTATCATTTCTTTCATTTTTCCGCCCCCAAAATTCATTTTTTTCTTGAAAAATTCGTCATTTTTCTCATTTCTTGACTTTCTATTCGGTAGACAGTCTGTTATATTCTCTGTCTGTATTTGCTCGGTTTCATATTGTCAGTTTTCACCGAATTATGTGCACTGTACATGCTGTGAAACAATAAAGAATTTACTTACTTACTTACTTACTTACTTACTGTAACCTCAAGATTTCGAACGCCTGAAAAATGCTCGAGATCTCGAGATTGAATTCACATAGTGACACTGCTTCGAATCTATACAATAGAATAGAAAGATACTTTATTCGCAGCGAGCGGTATGTTAGTTAGCTATCCAGTTTTAGTCCGATGATTTCCTCGTGTACGAAGGTGGCCGGATGTACCTTATCGTGCCGCAATCGCTTCCCCCCTCGTTTCCATTTCCCTCTGTCCAATGCGTCGTTTTTCGTCAGGCCTATCCTACTACATTCCTCCTCCACTTGTGTATTCCACATTTTCTTCGATCGTCCTCGCTTTCTTTTACCTCCAACTTCAAAATTCAGCTCTCTCCTCATAGCACTACCTTCATCCCTCCTCAAGACATTGCCATACCATCGCACTCCATTTGCCCTTACTAAACTACCAACACCTTCATTCAACCCAAGCAAGCGCATCAGCTCTTCAGTGTTCCTCTTACCCATAATCTTGGCACCACACATAGTCCTCACCATCGCCCTCTCCGTTCGTCTCAGAAAAGCCAGCTCAGTTTCTCTCAAAGTCCATGTTTCGCTTCCATACATCATGCAAGGTCTTTACACAGCTGCTATAGATTTTGCCCTTCATCTTCAAGGTGAATTTTCTTCCTGTCAACAGCTCTCCGTACTCTCTAAATTTCAACCACCCAAGTCTTGTTCGGAATTACTGCAGCTTCACATCCATCAGAAGTATTTATGCGGTCATCCAGGTAACTGAACGCATTCACCGTTTCCACTTGATCATTGAATCTCTCAATCGTCTCTTCAGTTCTTTCATCACTTCCTTTGCATTCAAAACCTTCCGCCAACCTCATCGTCACCCTCTTCATCTTGGCACATCTTCCATGAATCCATCTCTCACACTTAGTACAGCAAACTGAATTCTTCATCACCCTTCGTCTGCACATGCCACATCAACGACTCTTTCCATTTCTGAAATTTGCATCTCAAGTTCCATGCTACCACTCATCAGGACCAGATCGTCTGCGTACAAAATCTCCATCAATAGCCCCTCTCAAGCAAAGGCGATAGCACAGTCCCTTGATGTACACCAACCCTCACGGCAAACTCATCAGATAAGTTTGTTCCGACACGAACTCTCGTCCTTGCTCCTTCATATAGACTGATCACAGCCTTCACAAGTTGCTCAGATAGACACTTTTTCCTCATTGCCCATTCCATCACCTTTCTTGGGACTCTATCAAAAACCTTCTCCAGATCGACAAAACATACGAAGAGGCTTTTTTCCTGGTTGCGGCATTCTTCTTGCAGTCTCTTCAGGATGAAGATGGCATCTGTAGTCCCCTTTCCAGGCATAAATCCGCACTGCATTTCATCGATTTCGACGAGCGACCTTATTCTTTTCTCCAAAACTCTCTCAACGATCTTCTTCCCATGATCCAGCAGCTTTACTCCCCGATAGGAGCCACATTACCTTTGCCTTTGAAGATTGGGACTACCACACTAGCCTTCCATTCAGTTGGCATCACCTAACCATCCATTACACGCTGACAAATCTCCCTGATTACTTCCACTCCCTTTTCTCCACTCGCACGAATCATTTCCACCGTTACTTCAGATAGGCCATGTGCTTTCCCAGATTTCATCTCTTTCATTTCCTGTGAAATTTCTGCTTGTGAAATTCTCTCGACTGGTCTTTTTGTCACATGGATTTCTACGCTTTGGTCCCACTCATTTTCCTCGTTCATGATCTTCTCCATATTTTTCCTCTTTCGTTTTCATTGAATCCAAGTTTTCCATCCTTTCCTCCGATACACCTACCACCTTTCACGTCTTTCCCTTCTCCTTTTAAAGTCTTCATGAACTTGAACGTCTCATTAGCAGCGATGGAACCGGGTCAACCGGGTCACTGTTTTGAGCCGAACCACTGGGTCACCGGGTGAGTACTCAAAAAAGTGACCCGGTATAATTTTCATTAATATGGTTTTAATAATACGCTTTGCTGAAGAATCTTAATAAAATACGATGAATGCATGAATTACCGGTACTTAATTAGATTTAACAAAGTTTATTACTTCATACAATAAGAAGTCTCTAAATTTCGGATCGCTTTCATTCCAAATTCGATGATTACGGAATTTGTTGCGTCATACTACACAGTCCACGCGCCTTGCCTTCTCTACATTGATACTGTTTGTTTAGTTAGTTGCTAATCTAAAAGAAATCTCAGTGACTTTTAAAGTGACTCACACATTCCCAGTTGTCAGTTTGGTCCGAATGTGAAATGGGGAGGGGCAGACGCAGTGTATCAGTTACCTCGTGAATTGTTCACATTGCCCGAAACTTTTATTTTCAATGGTGGGAGAATGGAGACTATCTTCACTGTCCTGCATCGCCCCGCACGCAGGTGCTACACATTCAGCTTCATTACACAATACGAGGCTGACAAACCAGGACATAAAGATAATTTCTCACTTACGAATAATTGTCTGACTACCAGAGAATTCAGTGACTATTGGGATAAGCAAATGATAGTCCAGTTTGACAATCATTTTAAACAACGAAAATAACTTTTCATAACACAGTATTTGGCCTCGTACGAACTCTAATTAGTGGTTGTAAATACGCAAATGGAAGATATAGCAAAGAAGGTCATTGATAGATATTACAAGATCAAACAGCCGCAGAATAGATCAAGTGAAGTGTGGAAACTCTTCGGTCTTGTCTACGACGAAAATGATACAGAGCTCTTTGGCGTCGCTTCGTGTACATCCTGCTATACATGCTTGATCTACAAAAAGAAAGACGATCAAGGATTATATACAAGTTATAATCAGGAATTCAGTTTAAAATACTCGCAAGGAAAGTGAAATGTATATGATTTTCATATAATATACATGTAGTTAGACAATTGGGATGGAGGTAAATAGTTTAATAGCTTATGAGATATAGCCTACCCCTAATTGTCCAGGTCCAGGCTAAACATTTACAGCTTTCAACAAAAAATGGATCACCGGGTCACCGGGTCAGCATCCTTCCGGGTCACCGGGGCAATTAACCCTGACCCGGTTCCATCGCTGCTCATTAGAACTATTTTCCAGCTTTGCTAGCTCCTGCTCAGCTTCACGTTTCATTACTTTCGCAACTACTTTTTTCGAGCGGTTTTTCAATCGCTTGTAATTGGCTACATTTTCATCAGATCTGTTTCTGCACATCTTTTTGCATGCGTCTTTCTTCTCGCCAATCACTTTCTTTACCTCGTCATTCTACTACCATGCATTCCTCGGTTCTTCCGGCCTTCTTTCCACACACTTCATCACACTCTTGGAGTAAAACTGTGCTATAAGACCTCCATAAGTCTGAATTATCATTCTCAGTGAGTCCTTCACCCTTCTCCGAAAATGTTGCCTCGTATCATTATCTGTCAGCTTCCATACTGGTCTTCCTGCTATCCCCTGTTTTGTCAATACTTTCATTTTGTCGATGTCAGCAATAACCAGTCGGTGCTGTAGCTCAACCGGGATAGTCTTCACATCTTTCAAATGTTTTCGTTTTTCTTTACTAACGAGAACGAAGTCAATCTCTGTCCCATGTCCAGAAGCACTAAAAGTCACCTTCCTCCCATCCTCCTCACTAAACTAGGTATTCGCCACGCACAAGTTCTTCTCGTCACAAAATTCGAGCAGTTTCCTGCCATCAACATTTCTTTCTCCACACCTCCCTGCACTTCTCCAAAGCCATCGATATGTTTCCCAACATCCCAACATGATCATTGAAGTCACCAAGACCCAAGACTGTCTCCGTATCACTTCCTACACCCCATTCGCTACCTAGCTCATCATAGAATATTTCCTTCTCCAATTCAGATCGCCCTCTTCGTGGTGCATACGCACAAATCACTCTCATTACGTTCTCCTCAAACGCTAACACCATAGCCATCACTTTGTCACTTTTCCTGCGAATCTCAACAACCTTTTCGCACAACTCCTCATTCATTAATATTCCCACTCCTCCCGTTCCACCATCATCATTTCCTGACCATCAAAGTTTATATCTCCTGCCTTTAACTCCTAAGCAACGAGTTTCTTGCCCTCTCCACCGAACCTGCTGTAGGTCGCAGACGTGCACTTTCCTCCTCCTCCTCCTCCTCCTCCTCCTCCTCCTCCTCCTCCTCCTCCTCCTCCTCCTCCTCCTCCTCCTCCTCCTCCTCCTCCTCCTCCTCCTCCTCCTCCTCCTCCCCTCCTCCTCCTCCTCCTCCTCCTCCCCTCCTCCTCCTCCTCCTCCTCCTCCTCCTCCTCCTCCTCCTCCTCCTCCTCCTCCTCCTCCTCCTCCTCCTCCTCCTCCTCCCCTCCTCCTCCTCCTCCTCCTCCTCCTCCTCCTCCTCCTCCTCCTCCTCCTCTCCTCCTCCCTCCTCCTCCTCCTCCTCCTCTCCTCCTCCTCCTCCTCCTCCTCCTCCTCCTCCTCCTCTCCTCCTCCTCCTCCTCCTCCTCCTCCTCCTCCTCCTCTCCTCCTCCTCCTCCTCCTCCTCCTCCTCCTCCTCCTCCTCCTCCTCCTCCTCCTCCTCCTCCTCCTCCTCCTCCTCCTCCTCCACCTCAATTCTTTACATATCTCTGTTCCTTTGCATCGCAGACTTCCCACATTCCAACTTCCGTACCTAACTCCATCTTCTCGTCTTTCCTTTCGGATATTTACCTCGGGGATTCTTCGCACTTCCTGTCCATTCAAGGGCTGCCGGGCACTGGAGACCATTTTCATTGCAGCACAATTCATAAGGATTTTCTTGGAGCTTTGTTTTTCTACGAGGAGCATGCCCTTGCCTACCTTCAACCCCTTTCAAGTCATGAGTTGCCTTTGGAGCGTTTTTTATCGAAGTGCCCATCTCCTAGGCTGATTGCCTTCACCACGACTGAAGAGCTCAGCCCACCCTATCTCCTTCGCTTGCCTACACCTTCGCCTGCTTGGCACTAGCACCTCAATGACAAGAGTGGAGACCAGGACTACCAACGGGACGTGTTCCGGTGCCATCGGATCCAGACCTGGGGTAAGGTACTACTCGTCTTGTCATTGGAACTCCTTCTGCAACATGGGCAGTCGACCTTCACCGCCTTCCAAACCCAATAGCCATCCAATTCTTAGACTACTCACATAAAGCTAAACATTCCCAACAATCTCAGCATCTAAGAACGATGGTAGGATTCACAAAATGTGTCTTTTACTCTTGGCCTAGGTTGGAGTGAGACTACTATAATAGCAGCCGCGACGCCGTAAGGCCTCAAATGATATATGACAATATGACAACAAATCTGCACAGTAATCTAGGATAACAATCAATCAAGGAAAATTTGACAATCGATTTCATGTAAAGTGACATGTTGCGTTGGAAGGCCTACAAGTTTCTCTTGTGTCTGATGTACAAGCTGCCAGATCCAACGACAAAAAATCCGCTAAAAGGTTATGCAGTAAATTGTCCGCAATCTTCTGAATAGGACGGACACATTTGCAAAGTTTTCCAAGTTAGAATCCCACTAAAACATTTGTCAGACCATGATCCTCAAAATCATAAACATTTTCTCGGGGGTGCAGTTGTCGGCAGCGGAAATTTTTCTAAATTAGAGTCACTAAAGTGGAATGGACCGCACTGAATCGAATGTTACCACTCTCGAAGCTCTACGAGACCGAGTTGGTAAAAACGTCCTTGTCCTCTAACCGGACATTTTTACAATACTATCCTCGCCTGCTTCCTTCGGTACTGCTTTTTGAGGTCACTTAATCACATTCAGGCCACTTCTCTCCAAACACAGGACACATTTCTTCGAACTATCATCCTCTCGTGCGCATCTTCTTTTGTCTCGTAGATCAGCACCAATTCATCTGCATGAAGCAAAGCTTGTCCATTATTCGCAAATTCTGTCACCAACTCCATGATAATAGCACACAAGAAAGGCGAAAATGGATTATCCCTGATGCACACCGACGTTTATAGAAACCAACCGAAGATCAAAGAAAGTTAGATGGAGCTCTTTGTTTTTCGCTCGGTTCTCCTGCAGTTGTAGCAAGATAAAAACAGTGGTAATACTGCATCTGCCTGGGACAAAACCACGCTGATCTTTCCGTGAAGATGCAATCATTCTCAACCATCTTTCAAGAAAGTTGTGCGACAATTCTTCTATCGACAATTTAAATGCTGTTCTCCAATAGCCTGATGGTGCAGTAGTTACAGCACTCTTAAGTACTTCAGTTTCATTGTACAAGGGAATTGCTATGCTTCTTATCGGTGCATGCATTCGCCTCTCAATAAGCCATTAACAACAGAGTACAGTTACCCTGCTTGAGAATACCACGCTTGTTATCATTTCACATGATACTTCACTCGTACCGGGTTATTTGCCCTTTTTGATTGTTTTCCACGCCTCCACGCTTTGCATCTTCAATGCTTATCTCTTCCCATGCCTTCAACCGACATCGAATGCACATTGTTGGTCCATGCGTTCTCGAAATTCATCGACTTCGTGCTGCATTGCCTCCATACTTCTAGTCGCTCCTCAATCTCCATCTTCATCCTGAATGGATGGCATTCCGATAGCATCCCTCTTTTCTCTTCCTCTCAGCTTTGCTTTGCAATCCTGAACACTGTCGTACAACCTCCGTCGTCTAAATCTTTCTCCACATGCTTGAGCTTTTCCTGCATGGCATGTGCAATTGCTTTCTTTGCCTCTTTCTTGCGGTCCATGTTATCCAGTTTTCTGCAGTCCTTTCTTTCCTCTATTCCTTGCACTCCATCTGTTTTTTTTTGAATTCCTCCGATACTTTCTCGGTCCATCGCCATGTCTGGGCTCGTGCACATCCATCCTTTGAGCGAACACATAGCATATCTGGTGCTTCCATCAAATTGTCTTCCAAACACATTCATCTTCCATTCATTCTATCATCGTGAGGTATCTTCTTTGCCTCATTTCCAAATGCTTTTCTCCTGTGTTCCTTTCACAGCTTCCAAGTTTTCAACTCACATTCAATGCGTTTTCTCTACCTCTTTGATCTTTGTCTCACCTTCATATTCATGAAAAGCAGCCTGTGTTGAGAAATGCAATCCTGGCCTGGTATTATCTTCACATCCTCTAAATCTTTCAAGTCTTGCCTTCTGAACAACACAATCAACAGCTGTCTTCGTTTCGCACGATTCGTTAGTTACCAGTTTGTGTTTCCTTGGTGGAAAAAGTGTCGGCAACAACGAAGTCGAGAATAGCATCACTTTCTGCATTTATGTCGTCAAATCCTTTGCCTCGCATGAATGCCCTCGTATCCATCTGCCATTTGGCCATCGTGACTATTCAAATCTCTGAGGATGGCTTTTTTCCCTTCAGTGTCCTCATAAGCTCGCTCAGTTCGTCGTAGAAGTCGTCTTTCATCTTGCTAAGGTCGCCCAACCGGCGGTGCGTGACAAAAAAGTGAATACCCCATATCAATCACGATATCAACAGCCACAAGCTTTTCACTAATTCTCAGCACTTTCGCAACATCTATGATGAGTTCTTCTTTTACCGCGATTGCAACTCCATTATGTCCTTTATTGCCGCTTTTCCAAAACATCTTGTACCTTGTATTTTCGCCACCTTGCAGGAAACGAACACCTTCATACTTGAAATGCACCTCTTGAAAACAACAAACTTCAGCCCTTCTACTATTCAACACTTTCGTAGACTTTCCATGCATACTACATGTACCAACACTAACTGCTTTAACGCGAAACGACGTCCCTGGACATCGACATTCGTGGCTTCATGATTCCAAGCTGGGTAAGAGATGGGGTTCTTGCTCTTCTTTCTAACGTAGGCTGGCAGGCCCCCCACGATGTACTTCGGGGTGTACTTCCCATGAAATTTCGAATCCATGGTGAAAGATTTTAAATTTGTTCGGCATAATTTGTGCGACCACGTGCCCATCAACCACAGCTATAGACAATGTGTCTAGCCTTTGCCGGACGAGGCTAACCTTAGAAAGCATCAGGGATATTTAAAGTTAGAGTTGCCTTCTCTTATCTCATGTGCTGGCTAGACTGAGCATCATGAGCAACCGTTCACGCATAAGGTCTACTAACAGAGGCATATCCGGCGCCACCGGGTCCTTTATGGGGTTCGATACTGCCTCTCAGTTGACTGACAGATTCCTTTTAACGTCGTGCCCAGGACAAAGTTGATAACATTATTAATCTTCAGCGAACTATTGAATGGGTAGATATTTATATATCCTCCAATTATGGTTCTTGTGTTCAGTAAAAAAATAAAAGCAGTAAGTTGTTAGAATTGATTAGTGGTCTCCGTGGCACAGTGGCTAAATTCTTGGCCTAGCGATGTTTTGATACAGTGGTCGATCCACGAAATTGTCATTGGAAGGGCATCCGGCCTAGGATCGCAACGCTCCAGATAAAAGTTTGATTCTGTCAGCACTGTCCAAGTCCCCCAATATGGAAGAGTTGTGGCGTTAGACCATCTTTTTTCAGTTGACTAAAATTCCTGCAGGTTAAAATATGCTGTGCGTATAAAACGGTTTCAGTATCACTACATTTTAACTTGTTGATAAAATAGGTACCGACTGCATCTCATTCTTCTTTCAGGAGTTTCTATGCAAGGAGTTGAATTTAACTATGTCTGAAATTCCTCTTGATATTAGGATGAAACGCTGGCATCCACGATTTAATCTCGAAGCAATTGAAGCCCCAGATGCTGAACCAATGCCTGATAGACCTGATGCAGAAGAGAAACAGATAACGTCCGCCAAAGAAGCGGTGAATATATTTAAGGCGAAGGGCTGGTTGAAAGACGCAACAGTATGTGAACGTGTGGCTGTCAAATTTAATTGTGACTTCAAATCTAAATCAAGCCAAGAGACAGAAATTAAAATTTCAAGCTCACTTGAAAAAAGGAAGCAAGGTAAATTGGATGGAGTATCTAAATCATTATTGGAGAAAGTAAGTTACTATAAAAATTCTAATTCGATTAATTCATTATTAATGCTGGTTTGCATTTTTCAACAGATTCGTGCTAAGGAAGCGATGAAGGCAGCCTGTCTGCTCAATCGAGGTGGTCCTGATTGGGAAAAGCGGCAAGCAATTTTAAGTCGTTTGCCTGACATTGCTATTCACATTTGGAACCTGTTTGCAACAAGTCGAAAATCGGTTTTGACCGTCAGTTATTTGTGTGAGAAAATTTCGGATAGTCATCCAAGTGGTCTATCAGAAAGTATGTTTGCTGATTTGAATTTGCTATACGTTAACAGAGAGGTTACATTTTTTAAGCACTTTTCCTCAACCGACTATTTCAAAGGGGTGCAGAAATTGGAGAGTTGACCTCCCCAATAAAATACAAAACAAAATTCAAGTCACACTCGCCTTGTGTCATTCACTTTCTTCATCCATTTTCATCATTGGTATCATGCAGTGCATTCGAATTTTTGAGTGAGTGAGCGAACGAGATTTTGAGCCGTTCACTGGTTAACGGGTGAAATGAGCGAACTAGGATTTCTAGTAACTGCCGCTGAATTGAACTAAGAATTTCCCGTTCATGAACCGAAGAACGAACATAACTGAGGTTTCTCAAACCTCCTGCAATTACTAGCGGGAAGTGTGTCCTCATATTGGCATTTCACTATTCCCATGCGAAGTTTGAAATGAGATTTAGGCTTTACTTTTAAGTGGTCTCCATTATGCTAAACACTTTGTTTTTAATATTATGCTTATACTTTCGTGAAGGTCTGCGAATGCATGTGATGTTTATGTCAAAATGTGGGATGCGTTGACTAGTTTGACAGTTTTAGGCAGAAAACTTCACCCAAATCGTTCTTCCTGTCGCTCTAAATCCCATTCGGTACAATATAATAATTTCAAAGTGACATCAGGTATGCACCACCATTTCACGATATGAACGGTTACTAATGGCAACTAAAAATACATGAAATTACAGCTTTTATCTGCTAGTTTCCGGTACATCGTTTTTATATTAACAATGACCGACTTTCGCTACTGTCTCTCCACTTCAGGCACTAAGTCCCCAAAAAGGACAAATAAATATGCGAAGAATCATGAAATTCGATTGAAATTACAGTCTATGAAAACTTACATGTACTTAAAACTAATTTTGAAGCATTTTAATGAATGAAACTAATTGACAGGAATACTGACACATAATTCATGATTAGGTTCAATGACAGCTTGTCCTGTTTGGGATTTTCAAAGGAACAAGTCAACATAGTAAATGACCAGAGGCATCAATGTCTATAATATCAATAATTTTTCACAGTTTGTTATTTTTCGTGGAAAGCATTGTATATGCATGTTATGCAAGCACTTTGTTCAATTAATAGGCCTATTATCACGCCTGCGCAAGTTGACAAAAATATTTGCAACAATTTTAGTTTCTTGTTGAGGCTCGAATTTTCAAATTTGGAATCATTGAATTAAGTTTTTAACATATTAAGTTTATGACGCATGTTTTCTGATGAGTTCACAAAGTCGCTAACTTTCATTTAGAAATTGGCAGGGTTGCCTTGGGTATTGATGTTTGAATCCACCCCACCCCATACCCACAGAAAAACCTGTGGGTATCCCCACAGAACCCCCACTGCCCCCACAGGATAGGCCCCTGATTAATATGTTGCTCTTGTTCGTATAGAATGATTGATGTCCAATATCTCCATCTCAGTGAAACTTCTGCACAACATTCAACGATCCGAAGGCCGTATTTGACTCCAGAGATGCGGAATGGGAGTCCTTGAAGAAAGTTACCCACTGCGTGTTGTAACTTTTATGACTTTTCTTTGCTGTCTTCGGTATAGGCCTATTACTCTTTAAAACTGTAGTAGCCTGTTTTCTATCATTATTGAGCATTGATTCTGACTTGCCACCCAGAAATTATTGTACCGAAAATTTAACCAAGTGCTCATTCAAGTATGGAAAGAGCCCTCTATGCACACGCATTTAACTTACAAATTTACATTTGCCTGAATCATTTGTTTGTATTAGCAGATAGGTATTCTTTATCTGTCTCTACTGATTCGTAAGTTTTTGTCGTCTGCTGCCAGCTCACACGTACAGTCTACATAGGTTCTTCTCATTCCGCTCTTAATTCTTTAATGATTCTGGGGGCTGTTCCAGAGACCCCTCTCTAAATCCGCTCATTGAGCGGCTGCATTAGATAATTTAAAGAGGCCTCTCTAATTTTGTTCCAAAGAGCTGCTCTTTATCGCAGTTCATCCTTAACTAAGGCCTCATAAATAAAGATGCGTGTGTCACACATCATTAAGCAACAGGTGACAAAGGACACGTGATAGATGACAAAACATTAAAATCATCCAATGATATCACGAGGCAAGATCAGTATTGCGTGTTTCACGACATAAAACCGCTCCATTGAGACTTGTTGCAAAGATCAATCGAAGTCATGTCAAGCCGCAACTTGAGAAAACGAGCACCGAGGTTCACGGAACCGGAACTCCATGCGTTGGCGGATGGTTGCCTCAAGAAATGGGGTACTTTATGCAACCACGTCAATAGCGACACGATTTGTGCAAATAAAGAAAGAGCGTGGAAAGAAATCGAGAATGAAGTGAAGAGGGTGAGCACGTATGCAAGGAAATGGCAAGATCTAAGTAGAGAGGTCCAACGTGAAGAAGAAGGTGCAGCAGATCCGCAGGACTCTCGGCATAACTGGCAACGTCGTCAGTGTCCCGGGTCTGTCGGAGCTAGAGACCAAAATCAGCTCGCTGCTAACTTCTGAGGAAGTCAACGGCATTGACAAGTACGGGGCGATGGGAGTACCGAAGCCCAAGAAGATGCAAGTCGGGCCAACACCAGCGCCTACACAAGGACCCCCGGATGCAGCAGCGTCAATCGTGTCATCTGAGGAAGAAAGTCGAGCGGATGTCATGGAGATTGCTGGGTCGGCATCCGGCGACATTCCGACAGAGTCGTTCACGCCTACACCTTCCAAGATGATGGTCTGTGACACCGTGGCAGATGCAAATTCCCAGGAGGAGGTGCCAGCGACAACAACTACGACTGTACGTGCCCCCACGGTCCTTGAGGGACACGTATAATGAGAACATTCTTCTGCACAATGAGAATTTAAAGCTGCAAAAAGAAGTTCTTTAACTTCAGAAGGCGTACTATCAACGCAAGCTTGAGCGTTTGTAGGCTATGTGCATGTCCATGTACACCAATTACACATGTAATAGAAATTTTCAATTATTGTTAAGTTATTTGTTCTCCTCCCAATTTGCTCTACCTTACATTGAGTACCTACTAGTACTTACATTACTAGAATGGTTACCGTAAATCAGAGACCGCAAAGCGAGACCGAAACAAAAAACGTTTTCAAAAACTATGTATAATGCGTTATGAAAAAAACAGCTTAATGGAAACAGGAATGGAATACAATCGAAAGCATAAAAGAAGAAGAGCTTTACTTGTACTAGTACGCTTGTACATTATACATGCACGTTACACGCTATATCAAAATCATCATTGAAATAGAGATATGATATTGTCTCGTATCAATGCACCAACTGTGTCTTGAACTTCGGATACATCGTCTCCATGTTCTATTGCGCCATCAACTGAAGGAAGTCGCATCTGAATCGCTAGATTGTGCAAGATTGACGCAGCGTTGACAATATTAGCACATTTAGATGGCGACATTCGCAATGGGCCACCACTCTTATCAATGCAGCGAAAGCGACTTTTTAAAACTCCGAATGCCCTTTCGACACAGTTCCGTGTTCGTCGATGTGCTCTGTTGTAATTCCTAGACGCATTTTCGCTTGGACAAGGAACTGGAGTATAAAGATGTTGCGACAGCCCATAGCCACTGTCCCCAAGGAGGAATCCTTGAGGTATGCAGCCACCAGTGAGAGCTTCCCTCAATCGTGATTCCCTGAAAACGGCTGCATCCTGGGTTGCGCCAGGGAAGCTTGCGTCAACGTAGGTGAAACGCATATCATCCCTGCAAACGAACATGGCATTGATGGCATGGTAGCCTTTGCGACAAACAAAAACATGAGTAGTAAGGAAGTGACAAACACCAGATAGCGCAAGATGGCCGCCATCGCTGAGTCCCCCCCCTCTGGAACGGCAGAGTGTCGTGGTCGGCCGCCGTGGTGCTTCGGGTCTGAGTCCCCCCCCCTCTGGAACGATAGAGTGTCGTGGTGGACTTGGGCGACCGCCAGGATTAGTCTTGAGGCTATAGTGTGTGATGTTTTTGGTGCAATCTGCTGAATGTTGGGTTGTAAAATGGGTTGTTTCGAGTGGAAGGAGTGGTCGGATGAGAAAACGGAGGTCGGATTCGTGTTCAGCGTGAAATTCTGCATCGGTAGGGTGAGTTTCAAGTCAATCGGTGACAAAAAATTTTTCTTCAAAATTTTAACAGAGTTAGAATTTGGGACGTTTTGGTGTGTAGCGCCCAAACGAAGCATCGGATGAGAAAACGGAGGCCAGATTCGGATTCAGCGTGAAATTCTGCATCGGTATGGTGAGTTTCAAGTCAATCGGAGAGAAAAAATTTTCAACATTTTTCGAAAAAACGAGTTAGAATTTTTGCGATGGCTGCCTACTGTAGAGCCAAAACGAAGCATCGGATGGGAAAACGGAGGGCAGATTCGGATTCAGCGTCAAATTCTACATGGAAATGGTGTATTTTCAGCTCAATCGGAGCACTAGAAGCGGAGATAGACGCGATTTTTAGTGTTTGGATGATGGGTGTTACGTCATCAGCTGATCGCCACACACTATATAAGCTGGGAACCGAGAGAGACTTGTCATTAAGACGAGAGATTGTCAACGGTAAGTCGTCTCTCTGAGCTCCGATGATAGCTTCGGACATTCCAAATCCTGAGTTTCTGTAAGAAACCGACTTAGAAAATTTCATTGCTGATATCAGCTAAGGCGTCAGACTTAGAGGTTAGCCAGGAGATGGCCTTCGTCTCCAGGCCATAAAAGACTCCAAAACTTTAAAGGCTTGTAACTTTGCTTCTACAAGTCCGTTTGACTTGATTCAAAAAAGGTTCGGTCGCTATTGACCTGCCCTAAGTGATAGACTACTTATAAAATTTCATAAGTAGTGCTGAAAAATTGAAAAATTTAAATTCGCTATTTTTGGCAATTTTCGGGGTTTTCAAACCTTCTGAATTCAACTAAGACATTTATAAAGTTGTCAGAGGCGAGCTTCGGCTCGAGACTTGCTTCCTGATGTAAATAACTCCACCGGTTTTCATGTCAAAATCGGGGTCCGAATACCAACACAGTGATATGACGCACGCTCTGTCCGCGGGAGGTTGGATTTGAGGGCCGAGGCCTTGGAGTCGGGATAAGATCCCCTCTGAGTAATGCCTGTAACGGATTCATCAGCCTAGCTTGTCTATCCTCAAGTATTGAATGACATATTAGTTGTATTTTTAAAATGATTGTCAATGTTACTTGTCAGTAATTCTATTTTATCTTTCCTTCTACAGAATATGGGAGGCAACTCAAAATTTCTGTTTAAAAAATGCTCTTGTGGTGAAGTGAAGAGAGGTGGTGAGTTTAAACGCCACTTGAATAAATATAAGAATACGCCTCACATTCATGTTGAGAAAGGTGTTGTTTCCGGCTGTACACATTGCCAAAAGTTTTTAAGAGGCAAGCAGCACGAAAAATTTTATGAGAGGCATCAGAACTGTCCAGTTGTGAAGTTCGCAAATTATACAACTTCGGACATAGGCAAAATCATAGCCCCCTATTTTGAATTGGTCGATTTGGATCAAGAACTGCAGAATGCAATTGCAGATATCATAAATCCTCCTGTTCCGACTACAGGAAATGAAGAATTGCAGAATGCAATAATAGCCGATCCTCCTGTTCCGACTACAGGAAATGAAGAATTACAGAATGTAATAACAGCCGATCCTGCTGTTCCGACTACAGGAAATGATCTAAGCAGTGATTCAGACACCTCAGACGAGTCCGACTCTGAGGAGGTTGTAGTGCCCGTTAAAGGAATAGCGAAGCCAATCAGCCAATCTTCCCCGAAAAAATTGAAGGGGATTAAAGCCCAAACTTTAGCCTGGAATAAGGACGATCAGGCTGCCAAAGTTAGCCAGGAGTTTGCGCTCAATAAATTGAAAGATGAGCTGAGTCGCTTTAGAAACGAATGCGAGACTTTGAGAGGTGAAAATTTTAACCTGAAAGCTCAAGTCCAGGAAATCAAGAACCTCAAAACGCAGGTCATAAATTTGGAGGCTTTTCGGGATAGGGCACTGCAAAGTGAAAAGCGATTTGAAGAGCAGGCAGCAAATATTAAAAATTTAAAATCACAAGAAGGGGTGCTTAAGCTCAAGATTGAGCAACTAAAAATGAAAATGGCTGAGAACGAGCAGCACAAGGAGAGCAGAACAACACTCCACCTACCAATTATCAACAGCAGGATTGTTGATGACATTCTGCTGCAAAGTGAGGATGTCGACAGCACGTTCGAATGCTACGAGGGAGCAATGGCGGAGATGCGCTGTATCCATGTCTCCATCAAGCATGATGGCAACATCAAAGAATTGCGCCACCGGAAGCGAAAACTGCCGGCCAAGTACTTGCCTGAGCCACCACCATCGAAGGGGTCACGAACCGGCTAAATTTCTCTTATGGTAAGTTAATATCATCTCTATCACTTGAATATATTTTCATCTATTTTTCCTTCTATTTTCAGATACGACGAGAACGAACCATCGGCTCTCTTAAGGGCCACCATGGGGCAAGACATGATAGAACCTCCTCGCGGTTTGCCCTGGGCAGTCTTCGGACTGGCGAATACTATCATTAAGTTGAATCTGCTATCAGTCAACTTGAACGTTGCAAATGAAGTTCGGTGTAATACTTCCTTTCGACGGGCGTTCCTGTAAAGGGCGGCGGTGAAACCCGTAGCTATGTATACCGCAAGGGACATTCGGCAATGGTCAATCTTGTTAAACCTCTCTGCGTCATGTTTGCAAGTGATTGCCTCTGTCTCAACGTAGTATGCATTCGCGCCAGGGCGACATTTAGCCAACTGTCGAAGGTTGCCTAAAACTTTCCATTGCATACGTTATGAGAGCCATGAGTTCTACCTGTCTCTATCAATGAGACGAATTGATGAATGGAATGAAAAGGGAGGACACTCACGCGCCACACGCAACATAACACACTTCTCTCTTCCGTAGTCTAACAAGCTCTTTACACATGGATCGCAGTCGATTGCTATCCCAGAATCATGTAAGCTATCTTAATTTTATTTAACACTATTTCATCTACCATCATCAGCCATATGAAGTGTCATAAGATTTACAAGTTAGACTAAGCGTGCTACTATTTCCAAATGAAAAAGTATACATGGTTAAATTATTCACTAAAACCCCATTCAAGTAAGTCAGTATGAAAGCAAAGATAATACGAAATAAACATTTATTATGGCATGTATTTCAAAAGGTCTTCATCGTCAATATCGTCCCAGAGTCTGACTTCACATAGATAACAAAAACAGTTCAGTTGCTTTAATCGTTCTTCCACTGCGAGCCTCACTTTATCAATATACTCCCACTCTGCCATAGTTCGTGGCTGGGAGTTAGGGGTGTACCACTCCCATAATTGGTGGAGGAATTTCGTGCTGGTGATCTCCATCACATCGTCAGTATCGTACTGGAGATACTTCCACCTCACGCCTGTTAAGTCGGGACACTCCTTCTCACATACACTCTCCTCTTCCTCATCCGCTGGTAATGATAACTTCCTGATATTGTCCAGTTGGTACACCTTCTCCACCTTCGCCTTTCTTGGAGCGTTTGGTGTAACGAGCGCCTTTGGTGTTGAGCATGGAGAAGAGAATTTTGTGTTTGGTGTTGTCGGAGGGCTTGTCATGTTGACTGTGAATAATGACTTTGAAATGTTTTCTAATTCTTAAGTATCAACAAGCAACCAATCAGAATGAACATCCAATGAATGATGAATATGAAAGTATATAAGCAAAGTGACATTCATGTCATTTCATTTAATCTGTGAATCATACAAGTGACGAACGCACGATCTCTCTCTTTGACTATTATTCTGTCTGATCATATTTCATTAAAATGGTAAGTTAAAGATTTCCTCTCTCATCTCCCTCAAACGTGTGACTAATAGCATCTTCCTCAATTTCAGGCATCAACTTCATCACCAACGTCCTCTCTTCTCGAGGAAAGTTTAGAGTTATTGAGTCAAGGTAGGTTGTAACACTACACTGAGGCTTGAACAGAGATGATAGAATGATTTCTCTTTCAGGTGATGCGAGTTCCAGCTCAGAACTGTCGCGATATGGCAACGAGTGGGAATGTGCTGACTGTGGGCACATCTTCACGAGGAAATGGGATCTCACCCGACACATCAAGCGAGGTGTTTGTCGACCTAAGCCGGCATCAATCTCCGAAGGTGGGGATGATTCTGTTAACGTCGTCTCCTTTTCTTGCGACTTGTGCGCTCAGTCTTTCGAGACACGTTTTGAACTATCTTCGCACAGACTTCAACATACACACACGAACGATACCTACACCAACGGTACCTCCTCTATCCGACTCACTGAAGTGTCCATAAATAATTTAGTGAGGAACTACCAGATGGACTCCTCAGAAACCATTGCTAACTTTGAGGAATGGTTTCATCAAAATTCATCATTGATAGAAGCGCTCTTCAACAATTTAGACAATTTTAGGATGAAGGCGCTCATCTATCTTAAAATAAAATATGTAAAAATCGACCACCATACTGGACAAATAATAGAGAGGTTAGAGTTTCACATACCCTCCTCTCCTGCAACCGAGGTTGTAGACTGAGTCTTGGATAAATTTTCACATCCAAGGATTAAAATTAAATATTGATAAGTTTAACGAGCGCGATAGCGGTCTCATTTTTGACGGTATTGAGTCCGCCATGATTAAAATCAGTTTATTAGGAAATCATAGTGGTCGAGGCTCCTTTAAACTTCCAAAAAATTTAAAAAACAAAACAGCAGTCATCAATGTCGATTGCGAATCGCAATGTTTTAAATATGCTGTCCTCTCCATTCTCCACTATAATGACATCAATGCGAATCGAAATCGCACATATAGCTATAGGCAGTGGGAGAATGAATTAAACTTCGATGACTGTAATAGTGACGATATGAAAATTAAAGATATAGAAAAATTTGAAAAATTGAACAACATCAAAATAGTTCTCCATGTTTGGGAAAAAGGATTGAAGGGTGTGCGCTACAACTCGCGTTCGAGTTGTTATGAACGTACAGTAAACCTGTTATTAGTAAAACAGGATGATAGTGAGGAACGGCACTACTGCGGTATTCCCAAAATCTCTCGCTTATACCACCACTTAGAAAACTCTAGTAGAGAGTTATATTACTGCGACAGATGTATTCGCCACTTTAGGAGGAAAACTAAATTTGAAACTCATTATGAGTGGTGTAAGCGAGGTAAACTGCAAATGGAACGCATGCCCAAAGATAAGGAGTTTTCATATAGAGAGAATGGCGATGAACTAAGTCCTCTTCGTGTCATCTATGCTGACATCGAATGCTATATCGATGATAACATCCATCGACCAGCAGCCATTTCCTGCTATGAAGTATGGCATGATCACTTTAGGAGTAGGCAAAATAAAATGCGCGTCTGGCAAGGTGAGGATTGTATTTACCAATTCCTACAATTCCTCGAACAGGCTGTAAAATTTCAACAAAAGTATGATGGTGAACTCTATCGCAGATCATTGCATATGACAGCAGATGATCAAGCAAAATTTGATAGCTGCAACATTTGCCCCAAATGTAGGAAAACATTTGATGATGATAAGATTAAGAAAGTGCGCGACCATGATCACATCACTGGTAAATTTAGAAACGCACTCTGTTCAAAATGTAATTTTTCACTTAGGATGAAACGGCGTACATTACCCGTCATTTTCCATAATTTCAAGGGCTACGACAGCCATATGATAATAAAAGGAGGTTTAGGTCAAATGAAAGAGTGGAAGCTTGATGTAATAGCGCAAACGAGAGAGAAGTTTATGGCCATGACAGCAAAAGTGCCTGTCGATAAAACTAAAGAAAATAAGACGGTCTATTTTGATATAAAATTTTTAGATTCCTACCAATTTATGACTGCATCACTGGCCTCTCTCGTGCAAAATCTAAAGTCTCTTCCACTAACACAAAATCTTAAGAAACAATACCCAAATCTAACCGATGAAGTCATCACACGGAAAGGAGTCTTTCCATATGCATATTTTGATGCGATTAGTAAACTCGGCGAGACTTCTCTTCCGCCCATAGATAAATTTAAAAATGATTTGACCGGCGCAGAATGTAAGACCGAAGATTATGATCATGCACAAGATGCATGGATAAAATTTGACTGCCATACATTTGGTGAATATATGATTGCCTACCTTAAGTTAGATGTATTTTTGCTGGCTGATGTATTTCAGGAGTTTCGACGAGTGGCATTAGAAGAAGATAAGTTAGATCCCGTCCACTTTGTCAGTCTGCCAGCCATGTCATTTAAGTCTGCTTTTAAAATGACTGGTGAGACCATTCATCTCTTACAAGATCCAGAGATGTATAATTTATTTGAGCGAGGAATTCGCGGTGGTCTCACATTTGTAAATAAACATAGGTTAAAATCAAAAATAGTAGGCAATGACCAGACTCATCTGAAGTATTATGACCAAAATAATTTGTATGGTAGTTCATTATCCAAACCGCTACCTCACTCTGAGTTTAGCTGGTTAGATGATAGTGATATTCAACATTTCTCCAACCCTTCTAACATACTAGCAATTCCAGATGAAGGTGATTGGGGATATTATTTTGAGATAGATCTAATCTATCCAAATAATATTAAACATAAAACCGTAGATTTTCCACTCGCACCCGAATCAGGTGAAGTGAGTAAAGATATGTTTTCCGACTTTATGAAACAATTTCATAAAGATTTAGAATCATGTGGACAACCCGACTATAAGCCTTGTCGCAAACTTTTACTCACCCAGTATGATAAAGAAAACTATCTAGTCCACTTTAGCATCTTAAAATTTTATTTAGAAATGGGTATGATTTTAAAAAGAGTTCACCGCATTATTAAATTTAGACAGAAAGCCTTCCTCAAGCCATATATTGATAGCAACAGCCAGAAACGTGCACTAGCCCAAAATAACTTTGAAAAAGATTTTTATAAATATAAGAACAACAGTCTATTTGGTAAGACGATGGAGGATGTTAGAAAGCGCGTAAACTACAAACTAGTTAATGATGATCAAAAGTATCACAAATTGACCTCATCACCTCTATTCATCGATAGAGACATTATCGATGAGGACCTTATAGGTGTTAAAATGATAAAATCTGAAGTTGAGTTGTGCAAACCCATCTATATTGGTCAAGCTGTACTAGATTACTCTAAGCTTGAAATGTACCAACTCTTTTATAAAATACTAAAACCATGTCCTCTCGTAAAAGAGGTTCGTTTGTTGGGTGGTGATACAGATAGTTTCTTCTTAGGTATTACCACTCAAAAAGATTTAAATTTCAATGAAGTAGGAAAATCTTTAGAAAGATATTTTGATACATCAAATTATCCTGCTGATCATCCACTCTACTCCATCAAAAATAAGGCAAAACTTGACTGCTTTAAGGATGAGACAGCAGGGAAGGAAATAGATGAAATGATTCTCCTCCGTCCAAAAATGTATTCTATGAAATTAAAGGATAGTGATGATAGCATTAAGCGCGCTAAAGGCATATCAAAATCCATTGTGCAAAATATGAAACATAAGAATTTCAGGAAAGCCTATAGAAATAAAAATATAACGTTTGTCAATATGACAATCTTAAACTCTAAGTCGCATGAGATCAAAACTCATACTTTTAGGAAACGGGCGCTTTCAGCATGGGAGGATAAGAGGTGTGGTTAGAACACAACATATCTCTTCCACATGGACATCCTGACACAAACATACCACCACCCAAAAGAATTAAACTCACACTACCACATTCAGGAGACGTCTTAGCATAATCATCCTTAACTTAGTATTTTGATGTTGATTTCTGTAGATAAACATTGTTGTTTTATGTATCGCATGAGATTGTTTTTTCCTTGTGAATATGTGTCCACATCTGTACATTCCCCATGTGATGACTTTTCCACTGAAAGACATTTTTCCTATCCCTGTATATTTCCACCCTTCACGAAGTAAAAAGACTTTTTGTATATAACAATCTTTATTGAAGTGCGCTCATGTATATATTTTCAGTGGATGTTGTATAAAGTCTATTGCTTCACATTCATGTACATATTTCAATAAACATATCACAATGACTTCACTTTGTTTTCCGAAACACTAACGTTATGAGGGATTTAGTATCTTTCACATGGATGCACTCTTGTAAACCATTGGTAATTTTGATAGCAATAGAGGGTATAGTTTGTTTGACGACGGGATGATAGAAAATAGATTCAAACATCTTCTCGACTATTCCATATGAAGCGTCTTTATCATGAATGAAATCACGTAAAATGTATTCTTTTTTCTCACCAACAGAAATAGGTAGAATCAAATCACTTTGAATGTAAAGGTGCTGTTCATGTTTATCAAGTGTCATTGGTGTTTCTATACCAATCGTATGCGCAGCAGCAAACACTGTTTGTAGTATTGAAAAACCAAAGAGTTTTTTCAAATTTTTACTCAATTGACATTGAATGTCATGACCCAGTTTCAGAACAACGCGTTGATTTTCAATTGAAAACGAAATGTGGTGTGTCTTTACATCATATTTACTTTTCATCACATGCTTCAACTTCTGTTGTATATAAGGATTTACTACATGAATGAAGCTTTCAACTGTATGATATAGACGCGGCATTATATTGATAGCAACTTTAGATTCTTCATAAGACTGGTAAATTTTCTTGATGCGATCGCCATAGATGTCCACCCACCATTCATCATTAACTGAATCAGCTTTAGTGTGATATTCATGAGAAGCATACACCACACCGCTTCCAATAATAGGTGTATAATGTCTTACAAAATGACGCAAGGTTGGAGAGAAATAAACTGTAAGTTTGTCATTATATTTCTGAATAACCAACTTATTTTTGTCCGCCATAATTTTCTCTCCATACTTCTTACCCACAGTCTCATTCCATCGTTTTACTAACTCAATAAGTGATAAAGGTTGAACACCACGCTTTTTCAAAATGATGCGTTCTTCGCATTCTACAACATCTTCATCAAATATTTTAAATCTATAATGAAATTTGTTGATTCGATTTGAATAAACTTTTCTAACATTTGCAGTAGCAATTGACGTTAGATGTAGTCCATGACCAAAACCAAGATGTGGATAGAATTCACTATCCAACCTCAGCGTAAGACCTTTAGTAAAAGAATGAAAGCGGAGGAACTGTCTCCCACTCCAATGATAGATAGTAAACTCATAAGCTTTCTGATTTTTATTCTTCATGATGGAAGTATTACCACTGTTGAATGCCTTAATAATTTTCTCATTCCCAAATGGCTCATAAGAATCTGATTTTATCTGAATCCATTCATAGTTCCATTTTCCATCTGATGTTAAATTGTATGGGAAGTGGAATGCATTATTCATCGTTATTCCATCATGGGTGCGAGGAGTCAATATCATTTCTTCCAAATCATTCACATTCTGAATATTGCTATCATAGCAAATACTAGAAACGCCAACCTCCCATTCACCTTCTAAATGCAGTGGCCGATTTAATTCTACTCGATAGTCTGATGGTTTATTTTTGGGAAATTTATTCATAGAAGCATTACTGGGCAAGTAGATTAGAAACGAGTCCTTATTTTCACTTTCCATATTATTCACATTGGAAAAATATAATAGCATACTTTTGCATTAACTCTTCATTCGGAAATGAAGTGTAATACTTGTCACAGCATCTTTATGAAAAGGAATCAACGCACCAGCATCGTCATAAATGGCAATATCAATTTGTGGGATGTAGTTTGATTTCAGATTTGTATAATGCACTTTCTTGAAAGTATGCTCAGATAAAATACTGCAGCTTTTTGGCTGGTATGGTATCATTGCTAGCAATGGAGCTTCAACATCTCCCACACGTACATCTTCACCAATATTGGAATATATCTGAAAATAGTTAATACGACGCGATAGCGACATGTCTGCGCTAGCTTTGGTTACAGTACCACTTTTAAAGATATTTTGATCAAAACCCAAAATGTCCATTAGAGTTTTATCCATAATTAGTTCAATACCTTTTCCATTTATAGTGAGAGACAAAGTACCTTCTTTTTCAGAAAATGAAATATGTTGCTCATTAATCACTTCATTTAAATAATCTACAACCAATTTAACCGAAGTAATAATGCGAGGCATCAACACTCTTGTTTCATGTAAGAAACCACCAAAAGGCTCTACACACTTTCTGTATAAAGATACGGCCCATTCTGTATCAAATTGATTTGGCCTTTCACATGGTAAATGTTGCATATCAGATTTTCCATGAACAGCTGCAGAACGATGTCGTAAGAACTGATGAAAATCTTTTGAACAAACTAATACTAGATCATCATCATTTAATTTGCTTATTGCAATATGATTAGATGATTTGATATAAGTCAATGTTGCCACTTGTTTACCATCAACTCGAAGGAGATAATTAAATTTCTTCAATAATGTTTCAGGAGTCATGTTTGTCTTTCTTGGCTTAATCACAATCTTCTTCACCAACGTCTTCTCATTTTTTGGAATAAGATCTACATAATAAGCTTCCTCTCGATATATTAACTGTTTATGACCACTTATGTGGTAATTAACGTTAAAATTATCATAGCTTGTCAAGGCGCTAGCGAGGTAGCCTAAATCATTTCTTAAACTTGGACTTAAACCAACAATCCAATCTTTCTCAACTACATGATGTATATAAGTATAATCATCATTGTGCGGAGTAAATTGGACAATATGTTTACACGCTTTATTCAGGAAATCATATATAAACTTTTTACATAATAAGAGATCTTTCTTTGGCCACTGTGGAATGTATACTCGGCAGCCCTTTTCACATTGGTAAGCAGCTGTACGCCTCATATTAATAGTCATCACCTCATGATCAAAAGTATAGACACAGTTGCTATAAACAAGTTGAGTGACACCCACTTCCCAATTTCCATTTAGCTGTTGTGCATGATCAATGGGAGTAGAAAAGAGTGCGGCTCGATTACTAGTAAATCTCTTTGTAGCCGCATTGCTAAGCAAAATATGATAAAACGACATTTTTATATTGCTAATCTGCAACTTTGCATAACATCATGAAGACTTGGATTTTGGACTCTCTACAATATATCAGAGTTGATCGTGATGGAAACGTACATTTCAAAAATTCTCATGGTCATACATCAAGAGGAATTACATTAACATGGCGACAATTTGTCAACCTCAATGATATCATGAGGGATTTGGAATATTTTGAAACATTAAGATTCATCTCCTTGGGTGATCAAGTTTGGCTTCAACATTACAGAAATGAAATTCAAATCTACCATTCTCATTCCGCAAACTGTTTCTCATTTCGCAAATACAATTGGGAGAAGTATAGAAGATACATACATCGCTCCATCATGACATTTATTCGTCGTGAGTTCATCGCCCTACTATGCAAATCTTAATCAGACATGACTACCACACATCATGAGTTGGAAATTAGATTCCCTACAACGTATTGAAACGGATCATGATCGAAACGTCTATTTCAAAGATTCAACTGGAAATGTGAGAAGAGAGTTTGCTTTATCTTATCGTCATTTTCAATCTCTACATCATATCATGAAGGACTTGAAATACTTCTATATGAAAAGACATTCACGTATTGGAAATCGCATCTGGCTGCGCGTCAACAATCGGCGAATTCAACTCTATCATTCCCAACTGCATACTAACTTCACATTTCATCAAGGTAGTTGGGAAAAGTATAAAAGGAAGGTACATCGCTCAATTTACTCATTCTTTCATCATGAAGCGCCATCGCTACACCATCGTCAACATTCTCCGCCGCTTCAGACTCTACACCAAAATCGATCTCACAACATTACACCAACACCTTCCAAACAGCAAGTATTACCCGGGTCGTCCTCAAATGTTAGTGGTGAAGATGAACAATTCACGGAATCTTCAACTCTTCCCAAATGGGACTGTACAGATTCTCGGCGCCCTTTCTCATTCATCGGCGCAGTCAATGCGCTTAGAGCTACAAAGACTACTACGTCGGATATGGAAGAGGGAGAGGTGTGTGATGTCGAATCTGACTGTGGACAATATGGTGATCTCTACTCAATTGAGTGACAGTCTATCATTTTTGAAGATTCGTACCAGCAGTTACAGTTTGTGTTATGAACCCGAACTTTTTCCTGCAGCTCTCATTAGTTGTTGGTTACCTGTGCATGTGGCAATCTTTCATAATAGTAAAGTGATCATTACTGGACTAAAATCTCATGTACAAGCAAATATGATCCTAGACTATCTCATTGAGTATGTACGTACCCAGCGGATTGTAAAATAAAAAACAATTTTTCCAACATGATGTTTTTATTTCAAATCATGATAGAACTTACAAATCATTTTTTCATTAGAGGATGGATTACATGAAAAGTTTTGAATAACAGATGCAAATCGAGATACATGTAAACGTCTTAAGATGAAGTACAGTACAAAAGCACCACACGTTGATGAAAGTGGATGTTGTAGTATGCGTTCATTTCGCTGATATTGACGCGTATGTTTTCTCAACCACTGCTGTGTTGGTATATTTGGAGGTTGAGCAAGAGAGTCAAATAGTTCACCACGTCGGTCTTCTCCAATAAAGATCGCTTTCCAATGCTCACCGCCTAAATTCTGTGAATGAGTGTTTAGCACAATAAAGATGGGATAGTGATTTACTGCAGGTGGTAAGGTATCGAGTGAATAGACATTATCGAAAGCTTTCAACGTCGCTTCGTCTGCATTACGCTGCACTTTAGTCTTAATATCGTCAGCAGTCAACCAACTCATTAACGATTATACTGAAGAATCACGTCACGATACTTTGTAATTTCAATATTTGAATCGAAGACTGCATAAATTAATACATTGATCGTCTCAGGTAGTGTTCTTTTGAACGTCAAATCCAAACGAATATTATGAGGCACGTTCGCTTGACGATAGGGTGCACTAATATCGCTGTCAGCAGTCAAATCAAATGCATAAATAGTATATCCACTCTTAAACTCTTTCATAGTCAGTCCGTTGGTGTCATCCGTATTGTAAAAGCCAAAAACATCCATAAAATCAACATAACTGCGCATAAATTGATCCGAAGCAAAATCTGGTTTGTAGGGTGGACCAGGATGACTCACACCATTTACACGTAAAGCAATTTCACTTAACTGATTGTGTTTAAAATTGAAAGGATTCTTCTTTATATTACCATTAAATGCATCATTTTCAACCATTGCCACCATGAGGAGCTTCGGTGCTTCCGATGGAAAGAGGCCATCTTTCATGAAACTCTTTTGATCTTTCGGAATTGTAAAGGTGAGAAGCTTTGTATGCTGAACGGGGTAAATGGCATTTTGGCGGTTAAGGCCTTCAGCATGCCCTCTAATGACACTTGGATTCGGTACTACTCGACGAATGTAAAGTGCAATATCTTCCACATGAATTCTAAAATTGTCAACTTTAGCAAATGCATTCAGCGCAAATTCAGGCTTATTCAATGTCAGCTTGAGTCGCATGCTGGTATTACACAGTAAAAACTTTGACTGTCTAAAGAAGTCTAAATTCAGCGGACCATATAGCTGACATACTCTACTATCTTTAATCATAGCAGATCGCTTTACAAAGCCACTGTTTGTTTCAACATCAAATTTTCCTGCTTCATCTCTGTACCATCCCATGGCTTCCATATGACTTTTTTGTGCTGCTGGATGAAACTGTGATACATGATTGAAATATGATTTATAGGGATAATCGCTTTGACCACCTTCCACCTGCTGCTCTCCAATCGTTAGAGAAACATCACGAAGTAATGTAGTCAATGGTAAATTGTTCAGTCCAACTTTATGTGCATCGTCAATAGCAGTTCCATCTGCTTGCTGAATTCTAAACCTCAAATCAAGCATCGCATGTAGTCATCTATACCACCAGGAATAACAAATTCAATGGGGCCAGCATTCTCAGCTTTTCGAGGATGATAATCTACAATACTTGAACTAAGAATATCTGTCTGTATGGCTTGTTGATCGAACAAACAAAAACCGGAAGTTTTACACTCCATGATTAGAAGTTATAGCAGCGTCGTCGTTTAGCGCCTGATGAATGATTAGAGCCTCTGCGACGTTTGCGTGAATGCCTTTTGACTGAAGATCGCACCTTACCAGCTCCGCGATGTTTCCTCCTTCCTTTATTCATTCGTTTAGGTGATTTCTTTCCTTGAGTAACACCAGCAATGGTCTGCTTCAATGTTTTTAAACCGCGTTCCTTCCCACGATTCAACAAACTGCTCTTAAAACTTCTACCTCTGGAAAGATCACTAGCAACATCACCAGCAAAGCCAACGGCATTACTTAAAACATTTCGTTTTAAAGATCTACCGACATTGGATATGAGAGGTGCTACAACAGATTTCAGTGCACCAAGTATGCTACCTCCACGTTGGCGGCGAGCACCGATGTAAATTTGTCCTCCGCCACTTACATAGGAGGGTCGTGAATAAAATGAGGCAGTTGGATTCATAGCTCAAACCCTAAACATTGTTAGTTACAACTTTGCATGAATCACTGTCGATCACTTAGATGAAAGATGTCGGCACGACGCATCCAAGAGTTCATACTTGAAGGATAACCAGTCCATTTAACAAGACACCATTCTTCACCTTGCCGTTTTTTACATCGAATGATTTTCTCTACCAAATATGTTTCACTTTCAGTGACTACCTCAATCTCATCGCGGTAAAAGCTACCCTCAATTTCTTCATTATCGTAATCTTTCAACTTGTAGGTGGTCGGAGAGTCTTTTTGATTAATCCTTGATACTGGAAATACCTCCTCTGTCCAATTCGGGAGGTACCCTTTAGCAAAAACACTTTTCACTTTTGAGATACGAACTTTATCGCCAATTTTCACATCACTTTTCACATGAGTGCGTTTACGTTGGAATGATTCGCGCACTTTATCTACATTGTCAGCATTTACATCTACTGGTCTGAGTCCAATAGAACGATGGATAGAGTGATTGTAGGCATGGAGTGTATCTTGTAGAACCTTTGTCCAATTTTGTGTCAAGTTGGCAGTAAAATGTCGCCACAAGCGATTTTTTAATGTGCGATTAAAACGTTCAACGAGTGCAGCTTTATAAGCGCTCTTTACACTAAACAACTCAATGTCATGCCTCTCAAATAATCTTGTCACATGCTGATTTTCAAACTCTTTTCCTTGATCACTCTGAATTCTTTTTGGAATGCGACCTTCCCGAAAAATTGTTTGGAATGCTTTTGCTACTCCTTTCCCTTCTTTAGTTTTTAAAGGTTGAGCCCACGCATAACGCGAGAAAATATCAATGACGGTTAAAATAAAATTATTGCCCGAGTTATGTTTTGAAATGGAGGCAACATCGCACAAATCTGCTTGCCACTGTTCATCGATGTCATGAACAATATAATGGCGGGTGCGGTACTTCTTTTTCGCTTGTTTGTGGAGTGTATAGGTAGCCTGACCCTTTAACCATCGTTTCACTTGTGATTGTGGAAGACCACTCGCTTTTGATAATTTCTTGATAGATGCAAATCCTGCCGGATGTTTTACATCATAATAGATTGACTTCAAACGTTCAGTCGATGACGGCTGACTCTTTTTCCTCCTTCTCATCTTTTTGTTTTCTTGCCTTTCTACATTTACAACAACTGCAGCATTTAGCTTTAGCGGTTTTGCGATCGTGTTCACATTGCTTAGGGGTTTCATTATGAGAGCTGGCGCAGCAAGTGCAAGTGACAACGACATTCACCTCTGGCGGCTCATTACATGGCAAGCAACACATCTGCTTCATATTAATAGTCTGAGAACATGTATTTCCTAGGAGGAGCTGTTTTACGTTTTCCTTTTACCAGTTTTAGTGGCGATGTAGATCTACGTCGAGTTCTTCCTCTTGTTTGCTTAGTGAGTGTGGGAGGGGATGTAGCAGGTGACGTCTTAAACCAATTTGTTGGCATTTTCATCGCCTGAAGCATTGGAGTAGTAGCCACTGTTGAATCAAGTTCTTTCAATGTCTCATTATTTAAAGCAAATTTTGGCACATTATGCTTTTTCAATAGTTCAAGAAAGTATGACCAACCAGGTGGAACATAGCCCTGACGGCGCTTTCTACGTGTCGCATACTGAATCAAGTCTTCATAACGTGAAGCATCAATCACTTTATTTTCATCTGTAATGATTTCTCCTCTATCATTTACATTGAGATGGGGTTCAATACTGTTGAAAAGAGATATGGCATGTGCGCGAGATGCTAAAGGTGTAGCAGTCGATACAGAGTCACGCATCTTATTCTTCAAGTTTTTCAATTGCTCAACAGTTTCCGATTGTAATAATACAGCACGATGTGGATCTTTGATGTGTACATTTTGCTGATAATCTATTTCTTTCCTATACATTTGATTTGCAAGAGGTTGCTTTACTTGCTGCATGGCAGTCAATTGTACATATTCATCCTGAGGAATAACAATCATGCGAGAATAAGAACTCATAGTTTGTAGATAATCATGGGAGTTTTCAAAATATCACTTCGAAATCTAAATTCTTCCGGACACTCTTGCGTAAAGTCAATGAATAAGTAACCGTATGGTTTTTCAGTAGCTGCTTGAAAAATTTCAATTAAGGCTTTTGATCCTCTGGGTGCAACTTGTCGCGCTAAAATTTCAAATTGACTTTTATCTCGCGGATTCTTGAAAATAGCATAATAGTGTGTATTCAGGTTTCGTGTACGAGCTTCTTTTCCATCAGGAAACAAATTTTGTGTAATATAGATGATAAAACACCTTTTATGGTGTGCTGCGCGAGTGAACATATCTGTAACATCTTTTGAATTCTTACTTTCTTTTAATAAATCATCCAATACAACAACATCATTAGACTGAAGTTTATCCACTGGAATAATTCCTTCATGTCGAATAAAGTTGCGACTTTGCAATTCCTGAAACAGCGACGGTTGATAAATACCATAACACCAAATCACTCGATTGATAGGTTCCTTAAACAACTCCCTTCTTTTATCCAATAAATTCAGCGTGAAAACAGTTTTACCTGCATGAGATGGACCTGATACAGTCAGAACTTTATCACATTGAAGTCTGAAATCCATTTTATTACTTTGAGACTCAACATTTGCATAATTAACGCTTAGAGCCAAAGATATTTCCCAATAGGTTGCCCACGGCAGGAGCTATCATTGGAAGTATTGCTGAAAGGAAACCGCCCTTTTGTGTTAGAGTTTTCCTCTTTCTTTGAAGGGCGACTTTAGGATTGGAGATGAAACGCAATTTCGTAGCATATCGCTTAAGTAACTTTCGTTGTTTTGGCGCTAATTTCTTCGTCCTCAACTTCCTCACATGAGAAATAATTTCACAAATGAATTTATCGTTAGCATGTCGTATAGCATTGTATCGCTGATTTGCTTTCATTCGTCGGAGAGCTTGAATGGCTGAAGAAAACTTTTGACTTTTACGTTTCGTCATTTTACGTTTCGCCATTTTCCGTGTTAGTCTTTGCTAAAACCTATCTTTACCACATTTGCATAGGTACTAACTATTGCGACATAAGTGACACTCGAAATGAGCAATGTCACAGTGGTTACATTGGCAAAGTTGAATGCAATTACGTATGAAACAGCGTTGACAAAAAGCATGCTTACATCTCTTGAAGATGCGCTTTTCATTTCCATCCTTTCGCTTACATACATCGCAACACATAGTTTCACCGTTACTGATGTCTATAGCAAGTCTTTTTGAAGATATGAATTTGCTAGCCTTTTCTAAATAATAGACGCATGTACAGAAGGAATATACTTCGAGAGTGAGCAGACATAGCTCGAAAACCAGTTGTGCTACAATCAAGTACCACTGCATTTTCAATTTTTCTTTATGGAAAGTTGAATGTGAATATCTGAAATCGCTTCAATCACTAGACTGCTACCATGATGGTTAAATGCGTTAAGACGTTCAGCAATTTTTATCATATGCCTTTTAAAAAATTCTTGGGGGTGATCTACCACTTCCATTGAGTAAGAAGCAAAATGGAAAGAGCGACTTTCCACCTCTTGCTTTCCAAAATGACTAAACTTAATTTTCGCAACTAATCGCGCCATGACAATGCTATCAGAGAATGTATTCATTAACTCTAGAAATAGAGTGCTAGCATCATCGACCACTGCTTCGATGTCGGTCTCATCTTTATGAAAATTTATCACATAATCTTGAACAGCTCCTTTTAAACTTTGCCTATGAAAACGTAATGTTCCGCAGTCGTTTGAGAAAGACATGATCGCCCTTTAACTAACCCATCCATTGCATGAAAACAACAACTCTTCTCATAGTAACATTTATTGAATAACGGTAACAAGCATGCATTATAAATCAATGGTTTGAAAGAGATAAAATAGATACAGCTGATAACTATCATACAGCGAGCAATGATAACCATACAGGACTTTGGCAGTGTTGAGGTAAGGAGGAAAGAAGCATTGGTTATGAACGTAGCTACTACAACGAACAGACAAAATAGGAACACACAAATCCTTAAAACGTTTCGTGACTTCATGATAATGTTGATTCACTCTACTATCCCAAGGCGGGAGCAAAATATCATCAATGATTAGATTGGGAAATACTTTCCTCTCCTTACCAGGATTATTACAAAAGATGCGTATAACATTGAAAGCAGCTAACCATCGTTTAAAGTCAATAAGAAGAGCACTTTCACAAGAAAAGCCATAGTCTTGCAAATATTTCAGATTAAGTCCATGAATGTGTTTTCTCGCCCATTAATCAACATTGGGATCGCAGTTGGCATGTTGATGATAGACACTAACAATCTGATATGTCCAATTGTTCATAGCAATAGCACTGAGCTCCTGTACAGGTTCACCCTCACAATCCATAAAAATGATGATAGAAGCCTAAAACGGAAATTTACACATCTAAGGAAACGTTCTATAACATATTACAAAATGAAGAATTACATCGATGCTTTTCACAACAAAATACACAAATGATATGATGGCAACGAAGAAGTGAAATGTATCTAATAAGACCACGTCTACGACACTCAAAGCACATAAGCGAATTGTCATAGGGTAGAGTTAGGAAAGGACTAGTAATTCTCCTTCTTTGATTTGCGTTTTGATGTAGCATTCTTCTCCGACTTGCGCTTCGTACCACTGCTGTTAAGGATTTGATCAATTATGTCGTCCACGTTGGGTGGTTTCGGAATATATAGGATGGATTCCATATGCATGGAGAGAGAGGCTATTTTATTATCCTTGTGTCGACCATAATATAGCCCATTCACTTTGAAAAGGATATCCCAAGTACCTTCTCCGAGCTCATCACATCTGATGGGTATTGAATGATCTCCATCCTTCTTATAGTAAGTACACCAATGTGATACCGGTAGGCAAATGTGATTACCATCCCAAATCTTTCTATAGGGAGTATCCTTGTCATCTCTCGCCTTCCACTCTTGAGCAAGAGGAGTAGGAATGTCCATATTTAATGTCACGTACTCCTCAATAATATCAAGTTGGTGGCGAATGTACGGACTCACGGGGATCAGTATGTAGTCCCCATACTGATTGTGCATTATCTTGACATCCGTGGAAGGGAGCATTCCCGTTTGGAGTACTACGCTATGATCATCATAACGCAAGGCTTGTTTAAATTTACGCTGTAGCGGTGTAGGATTATGTACCTTGGATGTTTCTTCCACTGGCCTCAGTTGTAGATGATCTGACCGTAGCGAACCTTGTAACGTTTGACCGCCATTTTGTCCTACTAGTGCAGCAGATGGAGTAGATGCCTGAAAATGAAAAAAGATTGTATTAAGTTTACGTTCAAGGGAGGAGAGGGAGGGAAGTAGCGACTTACCATTTTAGTTGGATAATAGAACAGGGAACTAGAGAGAGAGAGAGAAAATGTGCGTCCGTCACTCGTGTGATTCAACGATGGAATGATTCTCACTGTGGAAGGCTCGCTATTTATAAAGAAATGCTTGATTCTCATTGGATGATGATCCTCATTGGACAATAACATCAAGCTGATTCGAAATCTGGCCTCCGTTTTCCAATCCGATGCTTCGTTTTGAAGCTAGAGGCCAAAACGTCCCAAATTCTAACTCTGTTGTTTTTCACCAATGTCCCAAAATCTTAAATGGCGTCTCACATCTAAACGAAGACAGATAGGAACAAGCCGATTCTTTCACTGAATTTGTCTCACTCTTAGCTTTCAAACGAGCTATCGCACGACAAAATCCGTCCACTGGAAGCCAAAATCGAAGCAAGCTGTCCAGGGGGGGACGTCAGTGAAAATTTTTTCTCTCCGATTGAGCTGGAAATACACCATTTCCATGTAGAATTTGACGCTGAATCCGAATCTGGCCTCCGTTTTCCCATCCGATACTTCGTTTTGGCTCTACAGTAGGCAGCCATCGCAAAAATTCTAACTCGTTTTTTCGAAAAATGTTGAAAATTTTTTCTCTCCGATTGACTTGAAACTCACCATACAGATAAAGAATTTGACGCTGATTCCAAATCTGAAATCCGTTTTCCAATCCGATGCTTCGTTTTGAAGCTACAGCCCAAAACGTCCCAAATTCTAACTCTGTCGTTTTTCGCCAATGTCCCAAAATCTTATATGGCGTCTCACATCTAAACGAAGACAGATAGGAACAAGCCGATTCTTTCACTGAATTTGTCTCACTCTTAGCTTTCAAACGAACTATCGCACGACAAAATCCGTCCACTGGAAGCCAAAATCGAAGCAAGCTGTCCAGAGGGGGGGGACGTCAGCGAAAATTTTTTCTCTCCGATTGACTTGAAACTCACCATACCGATGCAGAATTTCACGCTGAATCCGAATCTGGCCTCCGTTTTCTCATCCGATGCTTCGTTTGGGCGCTACACACCAAAACGTCCCAAATTCTAACTCTGTTAAAATTTTGAAGAAAAATTTTTTCTCTCCGATTGACTTGAAACTCACCCTACCGATGCAGAATTTCACGCTGAACACGAATCCGACCTCCGTTTTCTCATCCGACCACTCCTTCCACTCGAAACAACCCATTTTACAACCCAACATTCAGCAGATTGCACCAAAAACATCACACACTATAGCCTCAAGACTAATCCTGGCGGTCGCCCAAGTCCACCACGACACTCTATCGTTCCAGAGGGGGGGGGGACTCAGACCCGAAGCACCACGGCGGCCGACCACGACACTCTGCCGTTCCAGAGGGGGGGGACTCAGCGATGGCGGCCATCTTGCGCTATCTGGTGTTTGTCACTTCCTTACTACTAACATGTTCATTCACAGTCGGTCGTCTTATCGGTATGAGACATCCATCATCGCAGCCGATGACGTTGTGAATTCCTGCAACATCATGAAATCCGCTTGAGATAACTTGACACTCCTCGTGTGTAGTTGGAAGTTTCACTATATTTTCATAAGCTCTTGGAATGGATTGTGTGACGAGATGGACAACTCTAGAGACTGTTCCCAAACCAATGCCGTACTGTTCACTCATATTCCGGAAAGAACTTCCATGGCCATAGAACTTCATGGCAATGATGACATGCTCAAGTGCCGACAAAGGCCTCCCACGCAAAGATTCCGTTCTGTAGTTTTCCTCAATGAAAGGCCGCAAATCGTTCGCTATGAGCGACAATTGATCTCCATTAAATCTATAAACACTTCGTATATCCTCTTCTGAGAGCTCATCCAAGTCCATAGGTACATAACGCTCTCGATAATGCCTTGGGAAACGGCCGAAATCGCTAACGACATCAGTAACATTTGCCATCTTCAAGTATAGTGACCAAAACTGACAGCTCGCTCTTTTAGTGACGACCCTAGAGTAGTCATTGAATTTTCGCTGTTATGATTGGTCTTTGGAACGAGTTTAAGGACACCTCATTAAGCTGCGATCGAAGAAGCGATCTCTGGAACGAAATCTTGTTATGAGGCCTCATTAAGCTCGTCATTAAATAAAGACTGGTCTCTGGAACAACTCCCAGGAGACATGACTCCCTTTTTCCATAAAACAACCATAACTGAGTTTACCGTCAACGTAATTCTTCTTCGAAATGTTTCTTTTTAATAGTATGACGACATTGTCTTTATTTCTTTCCTTTTATAACAGATCGATTATTGATTAGTTTGTGTTTTCACACTTCCTCTTTTACTCACATTGGAGTTTTGGTTCACTTAACCTAGTTATTGACCATGTCGATCCTCTTTCATTTTGCTACAGGTTTATTTTAAGGGTACAATTTCTGCATTGCTGTTCCCTTAAAGGAAACACATTTGCATAAAAATTCAACAACTGCATGTAGACTAAAGGAAACATGGCCTTATTAAAATGTTGAGATGAAATAATAATACGGGTATGTACCTAGTTCTGCACGACACTCGAGCATTGCATAGTACGCTATTTACATATTTCGCTATTTTGAAATCTCGATGTTTTCTATATTCGCCTTTTGCCGTTTTCTGTTTTGAGATTCGCTGTTATAACACTAAGCAACCAAGTCTGATGACTATCTTTTTGAGCCTCTTGGTTTTGAGACGTCGGGGGCCTGGGGTCCAAATTCAACCCGCGTCATAGGGAAGTCATAGGGATATTGGAAGTCGCCTGATGATATCCACTGGCGATCAGCGTCAGAAGGCGTAGTTGGCGCAACGACTATCTCTCGCCATTGTTCGAGGTAACGCAACGACCATAACAACTCCGTAAAGCGTGCCTCTGTAGGCCTATTTTTTGAAAATTTTTCTTACTAATTTACTAAGTTTTTTTACTCCTTTTTTACTTCGTGATCACTTTTGTGTCATTTTATTATTTCTTGGTTCATGATGTTATTCTTTTTTTATAAAAGAATTAAACCAAGTCTTCATCAAGTAAAATCAAACCTAAGCTTACATTACATCATGTATACATGTCATGCGAAGCATTCTCAGGAAATATACACACATTCATTTCAAAAGTACTATGCTTAAATTCCTCGCTGTAGACAATCGTTATTAAGTACAGTATGTTTCACAAAAGCAAGCATGAATATCAATCAATATATCTATTGAAATTTTAACTGTTAGTTAAAAGTCCAGTTAGTTAAAGGTTAGCTAAAGGTCCTGAAGGGCCTTAATGTTCCCACAATATTTTCGGTCAGCTGCTTCTCGTGAAGACTCGATTTTTGCTGCAAATGATTTAAAGTGCATGTATTTGACTGTTTTGATAGATTATATATGAGTTTCACGTGTTCCATTTGTGAGAATATAATCCTGGGCTGTCCTGTAAGTTGGTATTTGGTGTTCCTAATGTGAGGATTTTTCATTCGTTTTATTGCTTAAGTGATGTTATTTTCAAATAATAAGAAGTCCATCAGCATACAAAGACAGTGTTGAACATAAATTAAAAATTATTCATGTGTTGCTACACTGCCAGTACAAAATTTATAAAAATACGATGACCAGTTCAAAATGGTCACTCTGTCACGAAAACGTCACATGTCAAAAATTCTTATGTAGGCCTTCACTATATGTTTGTGGTGTACCAATGTCTGTTATAGCCATCGTTTATTGCTCAGTGGATCATGCCATGTTCATGTGTGAATATTTCCGTTTAATATTCGTTAATTGAATTAATGTAGCAATCATTGATAATTCTATCTCCAGAGTTTGGCCTTTATGCATCTCAAGCCTACAAATTTTCTCAGCAGAAATCGACTATATACACGTGGCGAATAAAAAGGTTGAATCTACTATTGTAGATATAGATTTCGATGAAAATCATCCTGATTTTCTCGACCACTCATGTCACCGAATTATTGCACAAGAATTTGGAGGATGTTGACCCATTTGTGTATGGTGATGAAATGCAGCACAATGAACCATTTATTGTGGTACACTTAAGTGTGCACTTAAGGATGCCTATCAGATGAAAATTAAAGTTCTGACAAGTCGTGGACAAGTGAGAAATCTGAGCTTTCATTATAACTATAACTGCAATGACAGTTGAATGATTTGGTGTGAAAAATCTTTATCACACTGTTCATGTATCCGACTAAAATCATTCAACATTTTCATGTGTCCTGCTTTGTGGGCTCACCCAACAGGTCTTCTTTATCGCAATTAGTTTAAATTCTAGGTTGATAATGATTAATCACATTTATCACACAAGCTTAATCATATCACAAGTAATTTTGTCTGAGCTATTTATACTATTAGAGCTAAGATTTGTAAGTCTCCATTCGGATCTGCAG
Organism: Prostheceraeus crozeri; assembly: GCA_907163375.1. Taxonomy (NCBI): domain Eukaryota; kingdom Metazoa; phylum Platyhelminthes; order Polycladida; family Euryleptidae; genus Prostheceraeus; species Prostheceraeus crozeri. Next base: position 179,383 of record CAJQUW010010713.1, read on the forward strand.
TAAAAAAGACTTGCAGAATTCTTCCACTTCAGACGTCCTTGACACACCTGGAACTATCATTATAAGTCATTCAAAATTATTGAACTTGTGTCACTAATGTGAAAATGATCAGCATTGATATTTCATGCATTTTAAGTGGTGAATTGGGTAGGCTGGGTGATACTTTGTAATTCAACATCGAAGCTGATTGTGTGTATGATGTCAGTTCTGATTGGTTCTAGTGAATGTTAAAAATCTTCAGAATCCTCACAGAATCCCCACAGAATCCCCATAGAAGCGATGTGGGAGCTGTGGGGATGGCCTTAATACCCATCCCATACCCATGGGGATCCCTACAGAATCCCCATACCCACGGCAACCCTGGAAATTGGACCAATAAACGGGAAGTGTCAACTAGGTATATATTTTTTCAAGTTTAATCTAGAGATTCGAGAGTAGTGCCATTTGTTTGATAGAACAAATGTACTTTACGAAATGTTAAAGATAACCAATTATCAATTGTTAATTGCGGTTCAGGGTCCTTCGAAAAGGCGTTTTTATGAATGAATAAACGAAAATCGTAGCAGGAATTTCAATGTTAGTTTTGTTGATGTCTTTTTCATAAAATAAGAAACTTGAAACGTTCTGGCTTTCTGTTTGTAAGTTAAGTATGGCAAGGTCTTTCGTTTGATACTAGGTAGTTGATGAAAAGCGTACAGTAAGACTTCTAAATGTGTGCTGATTAGATAGAATATTTACAATTCGCTAGGGAACGTGACTGACCGATAAGTACTGTAGATCTAAGTTAATGCTGCGAGCAAAGTATAAGACATTATATAACATAATGCCACTTCATAAATTAGTCCCCTCATGGTACCATGACAGTGTAAAAAGTCACATTTATTCAAAACCGATATGTCTGAGTAGGCGGTCAGTCACTTTCCTTGCCTTATGAAATTGTGGTCAGTCACATTCCAAATATTTATCAAGTTATCACGCCTATGTATTTTCAGAAGTCAATGAAGTAATTGTCATATTTAACTGTATAGAGGCCTTCACATCCTACAGGAGATATTGAAAATATAGAAATCGATTCATAAACTCCTCGGCTGACGCGCGGGAACAATGATTTTTTTGACTATGATTGAATATAACTTGGGCTGGAATGAATTACTAAACTGCTGCAGTCCGTTTCTTAAATCGTTGCACACTACGAAAAGTTCTTTTATCTTTTACTTATTCTCATAAAATTTTATCGTGAGCTCATAATTGATTGATTACTAAATTTATTCAATTGACCAGTCGAGACATGAGGCTTAGGAAACAGTGTGTTTTGCCTAATTAAATGAAGTAATTAGTGATTGGAAGTTTGTTGCTTCATAGCTGATCATTTCATGTCGGTGATCGTCTGTCCGCCTGTCATCATTGATTGAGTTGTAAAAATCTCGTCGATCCCTTCATCGACTCGAAAACTTTACTAACTCGAACATACCAGCTTTAATACAATAAAAGTTATGAAGTTGTGCGCATATTGATCGCTAAAAGCATTGCTAACGCGACAGTAGGCGCAAAATCAGGTTAAAGTGTTAATTGAGTAAAAGCCCGACAATCTCCGAACTGGTTTGAAGAAATTGAACAAAACATGCAAGAAGTACGCAAAGTCAGGTTTACGACAAGAGTTTCTGGAAGAATGTCGCAAACGCGAGGTCATACCGAAGTTTCTACATATGACTACTCCTAAAGAAGTGAGGTCTTCGAAAGGTGTCATGTTCAAGATCCAGATGAAGGCATTAACAGCAAAATTAAAGCGTTGAAAAAATTATCTAAGTATTCTGACCTCTACATCTCTAAGGCTGATAAAGGCAGCAATATTGTCGTTGATGATAGAGTTCGCTATCTTGAGAAAATTAACACTATCATTAATGATGATTCGGAATTCAAAAAGTATGAGTATTCAACTCGTTCTGACGAAGACCCTTTTATCCTCGAGGATGGTCTCAATACATATCTTTTGAAGCTGAAGAACGAACATCGCATCTCTGACAATATTTATCAGCAAATTCGAGGTGTTGGTAGCCAACCAGCCTCCTTACACGGCCTTCCTAAAATCAGCAAAAATGAAACTAATCCTGACTAACGTCCAATTCTTAGCATGAAGAATTCTGCCAAATTTAATGTCTTCAAATGACTTGATTCTTTTTTGAGGCCGTTTATTCATAAAGACTTTTCCTTGAAAGACACTTTAGAATTTGTTGACAGAAACAACAACTTCAAGGGAAATTGTCCCAAAGATTGCTATTTTGTCAGTTTTGACGCAGTGAGCCTGTTCTCCAACATGCCTGTTGGAGAATGCCTGTTCTCCATACTTGTTCTCCATCGAGCATACAATATCTATTGTTGATTTTGATAGTTTTTCGATTGACGCTGATTACTCATGCCATGGCGGCTCAACTTTTATCAAATAGCTGTCATAATCTTGTTTGAAAGCCAAAAGTTGTTCTTTGATGTAATTATTTTTTTATTATGTTTGAAGTACAAGAAATGAGAGCAAGGTTTGATTTGAATAATTGCCGAAGCTACAAGTACTGATGAAGTTTCTTCAGACTGAACGCTTGCAGCGTTTTTGACTTTTTAGCCGCCATCAGTGCAGTAAATTAACAATTCACACAGACTATCGGTATGTGGATGTGCTTGGGAATCCATCAGCTCACCTTCGTGCATGAAGTGTAAGCACGAATTAGCTGTTTGCAAATTTCAATTTTTGGAAACGAACTCTACAGAATGAGATTTGAACTGCATGTATTTCATTCATTGTAGGTGTCTGTATTTCGGATGATGATTTGTTTGGATGTGAGTTATTGATTCTTTACAGGTATACTGCACTGATGACGGCTAAAAATCCAGAAACGTTATTATTTCCCGTAATGGATTGTATTAAATGTTGCTCTCATCTCATTTCAGTTTGAATAGCATATTAAGTTGCATGGCTTCTGTAATGTGTAATATTTGGGCACAGTATACACTGTAGAACTCCGTTTTCTCATATTGAGCAAATGAGATATTTTTTAGTCGTCAATTTATTCTGTGTAACATTGATTCAAAATTATTTTGTTTATGTAGCGTGGCTGATTCTCAGTGATCATTTCAAAGTTGTTGATGCAATAGCAATTAGTGGCTCAATGATTAATTTCCATAAGGCAATTATGATTCAAAGGAAAACAGTTGCTAACACGAGTACCACTGTGACATTTATTTTCTATTTGCTCACCATTTACCCGAACGCCATCTAATTCTTCGGTCAAGAGCGCAATAGCATATCTCCACGCAATCGCTCGTCGATCTGCAGAAAACGGTGCAAAGCTTTGTTTTCTAATTCACCCAAATGCATAGGATGACTAATGCACCATACCGTAAACGTGCCCAAAAGAAAAAAGTCACATGGCATTGAATCTGGTGGAATCGGAAGCCATTCCAAGAGCCTCCCACGACGGTCATTCTAAGATTTAGGAAAATTGCCGTTCAAATAATTTACGATGGGTCTGTAGTATTGCGCTGGCATTCCATCCTGCATGAAGATATTCCTATCCTTCATGACATTCGGTATATTTTATACAACATAGAAAGGAAGATTTTACCACACATTCTCGATTTCTCGAAAGAAGAATACTAATAAGGCTCTCCCAAAGAAAATGGCTTACGGAAATACCTGCCCAAGCATTTAGACCGCGCTGACCATTGATTTTGTATGAAGATATTTGCTGCGACCAGACCGCTCTGCTGAAGCAGCCTTCCAAACGTCGAACAGATGGACAACAATTTCCTAGTGGTTTCATGAAAATTCTTCATAATAAGGACGGGATCTTGCACCGTGTGACGTCATGGCACGATTAATAGAAAATGATAAAGCTGCACGAGAATAGCGCATTATAAATTTGAATGTCAAATTTTTGAACGAAATGAAGAAAGTTGTCTTTGAAGCAATTAAGTAAAATCATCCATAGGCCTACATGTAGATTATTCGATAATATGCAGTCGTTATATCGAGCTGAAATCGTCAATCGCTCAATAACTTCATGCTGATTTTGCATTGGAGTTCAGGTAGAGGGGTCTTTGTAGCACACTCTGTTTAACCTTTGAAAACGGTTTCCTGAAAATAGTAGCTGCTCGAGTCATGTATTCTTGTATACCTTGTTGAACCTGCTGATTGAATAAGCATCAGTACAGGGTGCCACTCTTCCGGTTTTAACCGGAATTCCGGCTTTTTTAGACTAAACTAAGTAGTGTGAAAATGTTCTACCAAGGAACAAGTAATTTGATTTCTGAAGCATTTTAGGGGCCCTTTCGAATTGGTGAGATGCCCTTTAAGATTATGAAGGGGCTTCTTGAGATCGTTATGAGGCCCTTTTTGATTGTGAAGGGCCTTTTGACATCGTGAGGGGCCCTTTTGAGACCGAGAGGGCCCTCCTGAGATCGTGAGGGGCCTTTTAGATTGTGAAAGACCCCTTTTGAGATCGAGAGGGGGCCCTCTTGAGATCGTTATGAGGCCCTTTTAGATTGTGAGAGACCCTTAAGATTGTGAAGGACCCTCTTGACATAGTGAGGGGCCCTCTTGAGATCGTTGTGAGGCCCCTTCAGATTAGGAGGGGCCCTTTAGGATTGTGAAGGGTCCCGTTTTGAGATTGTGAGGGGGCCCTTTTGAGATTGTGAAGCCCCTTTTGAGACTGTGAAGGGCCCTTTTGAGACCGAGAGGGGCCTTTTAGATTGTGAAAGACCCCTTTTGAGATCGAGAGGGGGCCTCGTGAGATCGTTATGAGGCCCTTTTGACATCATGAGAGGGACCTCTAGGATTGTGAAGGGGCCCTTCTGAGATCGAGGGGGCCCTCTTGTTATTGTGTGGGGGACCCTTTTATAAGTCGTTTTCGATTGTGCAGGAGTCTATTCAGCCCTCCTGAGACCGAGAGGGGCCTTTTAGATTGTGGAAGACCCCTTTTGAGATCGAGAGGGGGCCTCGTGAGATCGTTATGAGGCCCTTTTGACATCATGAGAGGGACCTCTAGGATTGTGAAGGGGCCCTTCTGAGATCGAGGGGGCCCTCTTGTTATTGTGTGGGGGACCCTTTTATAAGTCGTTTTAGATTGTGCAGGAGTCTATTCAGCTCGTAAAGGGGCCCTTCAATATTAAACAATCATGAATTTCAAAGCCGGCACAAGAAAAGTATGAAAGAGAAATCTTTTCTTCATATCTGAAGAGAAGTTTCGGGCATACAAGGGAGTGACGAATGAATATGCGATTACCTGTTGCAAAAGCGATTAAATTTCGGCTAAGACACCAACGAAAATTGAAATCTTGCAAGCAACTGCAGAAGTGATAAGCATTTCCTTTCGTATTGATGCTATGTATACTTATGCCATGGCATCTGAGCTTTAATCAAGTAGCTGTCACAATCTTGTCTAAATTTTTTTTGGATATATCATTGTTTTTTTCATTTCCTACGTTTGAAATACAAGAGATGAGAGTAAGATTTGATTTGAATCATTGCCGGAGCTACAAGCACTTGTAAAGTTTTCCAATCGGAACTGTAAACGTTTTTGGCTTCTTAGCCGTAATCATTGCAATTTACCCTATTGTAAGGAATCAGTAGCTCACCGCGCAAATCATCAGTAGGTGGATGTGCTTGGAAATTCGCCAACTGTCCTTGTGCTATTTGCATTCCTGCTTGCAAATATCATTTTTTTAAAAACGAGCTCTAGACACTGAGATTTCAACCACATGCATTTCATCAATTGTAGATGTCTGTAGTTCGGATGAAGATTTATCTGCATGTGAGTTACTGACTATTTACAGGCATACTGACTACACGGCTAAAATTCCGGAAAAGTTAGTACACAATGGCTTAAATCATATATCACTCTCATCTCTTGACTTTTTTCCTTTCGTGGTCTGGGCATCACTTTAGATTAAATATCATATTAACTAGCATGGTGTCTGCAATGTGCAATAGTTTTTAATCGTCAATTCATGTTGTGTGACATGGATTAATTATTTTGTGTAACGTGGCGGATGAAGCTTTACTTTGAACTTTGTTTATATAATTTTCTTTCCTGTTAATATAGAGGATATCCCACAGTGAGCCCCCAACGTCACTTTCTTATCGATTCCCTATTCTCTCACTGAACATTTCAGTTTTTTGAAATAGCAATTATCGACTCAGTGATGACTGTCTTTAAGTTATTTATGATTCAAAAGAAAGCAGTTGTTAGCATTTTAAAACAAAAACTACAAGTGTCGGTCGATCGATTTCATGTCATTATTGGACATATCAGGACAAAGTTATAATTAAGATAAAACCATTAAATACATAAATTTTCGTTTCTATTTTAATATGATCTCACTGGGTTCGCAATCTCACAGTTGTTGACAATAGTAACACTAGCACTACTATGACAGTTTATTTTCTACTTGCTCACATTCGCCCGAACACAATCTAACTCTTCGGTCTGCAGCGCAAGAGCATGTCTCTACGCAATCGTTCGTCAATCTGGTGAAAAACGATGCAAAGCTTTGTTTTCCAGTTCATCCAAATGTATAGGATGACTCCAATGCACCATTTCCGTAACGTGCTCGAGCGAAAAAATGTCACGAGGCATTAAATGTGGCAATATCGGAAGCCATTCCATAGGCAGTCATGACGGTGAATCCATGATTTAGGAAAATGATTGATTGTTTAAATAATTAACGATCGGTCGGTAGTAGTGTGCTGGCACTCCATCCTGCATGAAGATGCTCCTATCCCCAGTGACATTCGGTATCACTTTATACAGTATGGAAAGGAAGTTTTTACCATTCATTGTCGGTTTCTCGAACGAAAAATGACTCAATGCCTGCCCAAGTTTTTAGACTGCGTTGATCCGTGGAATTTGTATGAAGATGTTTGTTGTGACCAGACTGCTCTGCAGAAGCAGTCTTCCAAACATCGAACAGCTGAAGAGAAATTCCCTGTGGTTTCATGAAAAATCTTCATATTAAAGACGAGATTTTGTATCGTGTGACGTCATGGCATGATTAATAGAGAATGACAGAGCTGCACGAGAATAATGCCTTTAAATTTTGAATGTAAAATTTTTAACGAAATGAAGAAGTTTATTTTTGAAACAGTTGAGCTGATTATTCGTGTTGGTTTTGCGTTGTGGGAGGGGAGGAGTCTCAGTAGCAAATTCTATCTAGCCTTCAAAAGCAGTTCTTTTGAAAATAGTAGCTTTTCGAGTCATGCATTCTAGTGAACCTGGTACAAAAAACTGATGATTGAAAATGCATCAGTAGCAATATTGTGCCATTTATTTACTTGCTGACTGAGGATTCATTGGCATCTTTATTGCAACAGACCCAGCTTCTGCCTGAGCGCTTTCAAAACTAATCGGATTGTGGGATATCGAATGATCGTAATTTTCTTTGCTTTAAGGGGCCCACGGCTGCGCATTTTAGGGGGCCCATTCCGATCTGACTCCGGTTTTTATTTTTGATAAGAGTGGCAGCCCTGATCAGTAATATTTTATACATTTGCTTGCTAACTGTGACGATTCAGAAGCATCTTTATTAGAACAGATACAACTTCTGCTTGAACGCTTTCAAAACTTACCATGTGATATCGAATGATCGTAAGTTTCTTACTTTGAGGGGACCCAGGACTACGCAATTTAGGGGGCCCATTTCGATTTGATTTTCCGGTTTTTATTTTTGATATGAGTGGCAAGCCCTTATACTGTGTCTGCGTGTAGCAGTCATTGACAAGTATTATCCAATTTTTCAATGCTGGAATACGAATTAAAAATTGGTTCACGGAGTCGTAGTACTTGTTGTGTGCATTATTTTTTTAAACTAAGTGTCTAATGCACTGGTTGTGAAGACATGTCGAGAATTCCGCGATAAAATTTCTAATTATTGGACAATTTCTCATTCAAACGAAAAAGAAAGCGAGTGCTTTTCTGGAATACACGCATTGAAAGCTTTTTTTAACCAACAATCATCATTCTGATAAACAAAATGTCGCTGGAAATTTGATGAATCATTGAATAACACATGCGATATAGTGTGATGATATTTTGGAAGCCGATATTCGAAAATTTTGAAAATTGTTCAAATGTATTTAACAGGAGTCCTTTTAAAGTAAAATGAATAGTCGAAGATTTCGCGGCTACTGACTTCATGCTGGAGCAATGCATGTTCTGCAAATTGACATTGGAAGTTGCCTGTGTCTGATTATGCTCTTGATAGATAATAGGAGCGATATTTCAGAGTGATGAGCGTACAGGGCCCTTTAAAGGATTTCTTTCTTTGCCATCCTGTGTTTCTGTGCTGTGTTTTGTTAATTCAGCATACCTTTATTTAGTCTACATCATCTTTGGACAAGGGGCTACAATCCAGATTATAAAAATGACCTGATAAATGTGAATGCAAACCAGAAAAAAGGAAAACCAGCTCGTAAAATTTGCTTTTTGTGCCAACTACGTTCCCCCGGAGTCATTGGCAGGCGCGATTCCGAATCGTGCGACTCAGCGCACGATTAATCGAAAATCGCGTGATTCCGAATATTTCGAGATTCAGTGACTAGAAGTTTACAGTTAACCTTGCTTACTTTATCTCTCATTTCTAGACCATTTTCATTAAAAGTTTGAAAATTTCCATTTAAACTCAGAGCATGTGACACTCATAGTTTATTTAGATTGAAATTATAACCTTGTTAATATCCGATTACCCCATTATCTACTACATAAGAAGTTGTAAACAAAGTCGTGATGATCCTTGATAAGTCTTACTTAATAATCCTAAATAACTCATAATAAGACTTACTGTCTTAGTGAAGCCGTTGTCATCCAACTTGGAAAATGGCCTCCTTCATTGTTCGGATTTTGTCGATGTTGGGTAATCTGCGCCCATCGCCCGGGAATTCTTCGCTCCATCTTTCTGCATGCCTCTGCGCCTTGTCCCATTCCTGGGAATCCAGTTTGTCAATCTGGTTCTCCAACGATCGTCATCTGTCCTTATAACACGGCCGGCCCACTTCCATTTCAGATGCCTCGCTTCTGCCATTACATTTTTTACACCGGTCCGTCTTCTTACGTCTTCATTTGTTATTCTGTCTCAGTGTGTTATTCACAGCATCCCCTCTCTATAGCTCGCTGCATGATTTGTAGTCTTCATGTTGTTTTATTAGTCAGTGATCATGTTTGACAGCCATACGTTAGAACTGGTAGAATGCACATGTTGAATAAACGTCTTCTTACCCTTAATTCCATCTTCTTACTGATAGGGAATGGTCTTAGTAACCAAAACGCTCTCCAAGAGTTCTGAATTCGTATTGAAATCTCTTTTTGCAGGCGGTCTTCAAATGAGATTGTCTGTCCGAGTTATTTCGTATGACCTTCAAATTGTATTTCCTTCCCGTCATCGATATTCGTCTTCGCTGGCTGTTATTTATTGCACAAGTTTTTTCTGTGTTCATCATAAGTCCGCATTTCTTTCCTAATTTAATTCATCAATCAGTTCTTGTAGGTGGTCATTGTCATCAGTGCCTGTCTCAATCATCAGCAAATCTGAGATCAAGTAATTGTTCTCAATCAATTGCAATTCCAGCATCGTCATTAAAATTGCACGTGTGAAAGACATCTTCCAAGGTAGCATTGAAGAGTTTTGGTGATGAAGAATCTTCTTGTCTTATGCCTCGTTCAACTGGAAATTTAGATCCAGGCGGATCCAGTTTCATTGACGCGGTAGCTTCGTTGTATATTTCGTTAATGATATTTCTCACATGTCTACCTACTTGAGGGCTCTTAACATTAGCTTGTGATTGATAATGTCGAACGCTTTCTGGTAGTCAACTAGCACCATAGTGATGTTCTTCTGATATTCATTGGATTTTTTAATTATTTGATTAACCGATTGTATGATCTACAGTAGAAAAATTCTTTCGGAAGCATGCTTGTTCTCGCCGTTGATTATCGTCTAAGATTATTTGTATTCTTGCCATCATAACCTTCGTAAGTACTTTGTATGAATGGCAAAGCAGGCTCATGGGTCTGTAGTTCTTCATGTCTTTTGTGTTTCCTTTATTGTGTAAAACAACTATCTCAGTATTTTTCCACAATTCGGAATTTCTCCACTTATCATTATCTTTTTAAATAGCTTGTTGCGGATTCTTACGGTTGCTTGTCATCCGGCTTTCAACATTTCGATCGAGATCTCATCTCCTCCTGGCGATCGGTGATTTTTCATTAATTTTATTGCTGATCTCACTTCTGCCTCTATTATGGCTGGTTCATCCTGTGCATAATCTTCATCATCATCCATGTCTTCTACTTCATTCTCAATTTGATCCTGCCTTCTTGAGTAAACATCTTTATAGAACTTTGTGAACTCTCTGGTTATTTCTTTTCTGTCGCCTGTCTCTGATCCATCGCTTCTTTTGATACTGGTAATTTTTTAATTTTAAATGCTGGCTTTTTATAAGTTTCTACCTGAAATCTGCCATCATAGAAGTACTGCAAGTAGTATATGATGTACATGTACTATGAAGTATATTGTTAACATTTTATTTCCCAGTTTTGGTTCTTTTGGTCTTTATCAGTCGTATTTTAACCATCACAACTGTAGGTGTGTAGGTATTTGCCGTTTCTTGTATTACTCCTGAAATAGGCATAATTGTACATCAATTCAATCAAACTAATAGGCTTACAACGTTTGCAAGACACTAGCAAATCTGATAGGGGAGACGTCCTCAGACTTGAACAATTTTAAGCACAAAGATTCTGTGACAGCCTTTGACACTGCGTGTCACCTTCCAAGGGTTCGTCAGCACGGCTCGGAATGACCCAGACTAACTTAAAATATCTAGAATTGGCTCTCTACAATCTTTATGATTATAGTGCAGCCCATGGCATAGCCAGGATAGATGAATACAGAACAGCCCGTTGTGTAGTCCCTTGCTCAGCCATTCCAGATATTTAAGCTACTTTGGGCTGACGCGCTCTTGTAGAGAGAAAGCCAGCGTCTACTACTGCTAAGGAATATTTGCGCTTAAAAATTTAAGTCAGAGGACATCTTTCTATTCTATGCCCAGACGAGCTGGAGCTCTGCAATCTTCACCATTAGCGAATCTGCAAGTGCAATTGTTACCGGGTATTGCTATCAATGTATTTATACGATTTCAATGTTAAAATATAACACCATACGGACCTACCATGCTTGACTGCCTTGACAACAAGTATGATTTGTATAATGGTGCACCTGGTCTATGCAAACGTATTTAATGCTATTTGGGGAACTCGCATAGAGATTTCACACAGCAACTGTCTAGCTATACGTATGATCTCAGGAACGTGCACCCGCACATTGCAGTTATCTCAAACAATGATAGAATGAATAGAAACATAGTTTTTACCTCATCAAGCAAATTTCATTGAGAAGTCACATTGCAAAAAATCGCACGATTCGTGGTTATTCAAGAATCGCACGATTAATCGTGCGGAATCGATTAACTGCTCCCGCCGCTGCCCGGAGTGTGCCATAATTTTCATGCGATTTCCATTCTTGGACTTTCAACTAAAGATGGTGTGGCTATCACATGTCTCATCATAGTCGCCTAGTCGACATGATCTGCAAGCTTTTCCGAAGCTTTCCATTAAAGTAAATTCAACCTTAAGTATTTTACGTGACACTTTTCAGAGATATTGTACGGCAATTAAGAGAAACAGCGGTTTCGAGTGTTTCTGGAGTATAAAGTCCACACAAGAATTTCTACACAGATTAAACTCGACACAAGTTCATTCATTACAAGTTTTCGATTTTTCAACCTTATACACGAATCTTGATCAAAAATTGATTGAAAATCACATATTCGCTATTATGGATTTGGTGTTTAATTCCTCAAATAGAAAATTTATTTGCATTGGATATGATAAGTCCTTTTGCTCAATGAATATATATATATATATATATATATATATATATATATATATATATATATATATATATATATAATGATTATCACTGTTTTGATAAACAGAAGTTAAAAGAAGTCATACATTTCCTATTATCACAGACTTACGTCCAGAGTTGGAAAAGTCGGAATTGGAATTAATTCCGATCCGGAATTAATTCCATTTTTGTCGGAATTGGAATTGACGATATTTAAATCTACTGGAATTGGAAATGGAATTGACCTTGATAAACCTCAATTCCACTTTTTCGATAGACCTGTGATAAATGTATTTGTAAAAACATTGAAATCCAAGTAGGCCTACTCGGTCGTTGTGGTAACTGCACGCAGAGATAAGAGAGAGATAGATCGACAGAGGTAGCTTTATTCCATTGTTGAATAAAGGGTGTTAATTGTGACTTCGATGGGCCTACAGCCCCGGCAATGTTATTTCAGTGATTAAGCAAACAATGAAAAGACAATCATCTTTGTTCAATCTGTTATGTAGTTATTTATCAAGTAAGATAATTCATCAAAATAAAGCAATTGTTGAATTTAGTTCTTGATAAGATAAGCACAAAAGTTGGAGATTTACTTAATTGTTGTACACACGAAAAGCAATTGGCTTGGAAAGAGGAAAATTAACGCTGCATTAAAGGACAGCAACCCTGTCAGTTCAAATCACAATGTAGACAGTGTCAACAAATTATTCTAACAATTAATGATTCAATTAAAATGGCGATTACATGAACTATTATTCAACTTCCAATCACAACAATTAACAATATTAATTTTTTAAGACTACAATTATATAAATGCGCCACGCAACGATAAGAGAAAAACTTTACACTTACAGCTCACTTCTCAATGTTGAATTCACTTCAATTCGATCGGACTCACTTTTACCAAAATAATATCATGAATATCAGTGTCACTTATACCATCAATCTTCAGTCGCGCTCGCTGATGTGTTACCGTATACGCTGCCGTGTTATTATTCGCTGGCAGGCAGTTGTTGTTGCTACTTCTGTAATTAAGTTACACCGCGAGAGCCCGGGTTTCTTCGAACAGCTACTGAAGATGTCGTATGTGTTGTTGTTGTGTCAATTTCTCATCGTTTCTAATTTATACAAATTTTTGAGACTTGACGATAAATCCACTTTCTTTTGAAAATTGAAAGAGCTTCCTTTGATCTCTGCTCGTTAGCTTTCGACCCGACCACATTTCGTTCTTATCACGGAATATTTAATCTCCTTTTTTTAGCATGAATCATTAATCAGTTTTCATATCATTTTTATCGTCGTTTTTTCTGTCATCAACAATCACGTTATATGCACATTGAATTTCTTTCTTCTGTCATTTTATTAATAGATTTATTCGCATCTCATCTCTCTCTCTCTCTCTCTCTCTCAGCGTTTGATTCTTTGCTGACCATTAATTTTCTTTTTTTTTCACGAGATATTGAATAGCTCGTTTACAAAACGAAAATGGCGTAGGCTAGCCGGTTACATATGTACATGTATACAAGAAAGATGAACTAAGAACATGAGAACGCACATAGGAACGACGCAGGGAACGGGACACAGGAACAACGAGGATAGGATAAGGGCACATGGGTTAGATTGAAACGAACTAACGTTAGATACATTAACATGAGACACTATACGCGACATGCAGTTATCGGAATTGAATCTTATTATGGAATTGGAATTGAATTGAACTGTTTCGACTGAAATTGGAATTGGAATTGAAATTTCTGCTCTGGAATTGGAATTGGAATTAAAAAATTTCAATGGAATTTTTCCAGCTCTGCTTACGTCACATTCAGTAATTTAGTTTTCAGGCAGATAAAAGGCATTCCAATGGGAGGAAATTCTAGTCCACTCCTAGGTGACCTATTCCTCTTACACTGCGAATATGCTGTCTGCAAAATTTGATGAAAACTAAGAAATTTCATTTAGCACGCTTGTTATCACCTGCATCAAGATACATTGACGATATATGTGTTGTTAATTATAAACACTTTGATTCGTTGATTCAAAAAATTTATCCACCTGACTTGTTGGCGGAGAGAAATGGTGATAACAATAAAGACATAAAGTTATTTGATCACACTTTTTTTATGAGACAGAGTAAGTCCACTTGTCATGCCACCAGGAAATTTATTCAGATCAGTTCAATTGGCCAACCACTTTCCATCTTCAATACGCTTCAAGTAATGATGAATTCTATAACAGTCCGGGAGCTGCTGACACTTTCTTCCTAAATTCGCGCACAGTAAATTTCATTTTTTGACTTAATTTTGGCGATTTTACTCATTTTATAGAGGCTCTCAGACATCAAATGCTATATCATGTCACTCACTTCAACTTTACATCGAAGTAGATGCTCTAAACTCAATCATGTTTCAAATTTCATGGCATTCTGATAAGCTTCTTTTCTGCAAAAGAAAATGTATGAAAATTGCCAAGTGTTTCACAATTCACAGATATTTTCAGTTTTGTGGTTGGAAAGAGCCAGGAGTATTTTTGGCTCTTTCCAACCACAAAACTGAAAATGACAAGTCAGGGCCTCTTTCAAACAATCACAGATATTTCTTGAATTTCGCCATAACTTTACCTATAACCGACAGCGTCTGGCTGTGACACTTAAGAATTTGATTTTTGTATTCAGCGTTTTAAGATCTACACATCCATGCTATTAAGCCCTTTGTGCGTGAATTTAGGAAGAATGTGAATTTAGCTCCCGTCCTATAGCGACAGCATATATTCCGATGTCAAAATTCAAATGCATTGATGCTTGAACTATGTAGGCCTACCAGTAGATATGGTTCATAGCAGTCGACGCATCTTTTCGTGACTGTCTCATAGAAATCTTACTTAAGCTAATAACAATGAGTTGTACTGAAAATTCACGACAAACGTCCGCTATCGCGGACTCGATTGCTGTGTTCATTTTTCGTACTACAGCTTTACATTGTACACGTATTTATTGCTCAAGTTCACGGAATTCCCTCGGCTGCATAATTGGTGTTGTATCTGCAATTCGGCATTTTTATACCATGCTATTTTATTATTTAAATCTAACGGAATTTCAAACCACAATTGAACCGCTTGACTTTTTGTCGGTACTTTGAAAATACTCGCACTGTACCAGTAGTAGTGGCATAAATATTTCAAATTCGTGTCAAGCCTCGATTTTTCACGATTTTCGGTTAGATCTAATTGGGATGCCTGGACTGGCACCATTAGTTGCTATGACGATTCTAAAAAAAGCATTATTTCATAGAGGGATTAGTTTTCACCTTCCAGTCGAAAATCGAGATTTTGTGACATCATGTTTTAGCTCCATATACTTTCAGAAGTGAAGGTGAAATGGTGGGGATCCATGCTCTTAAATCTTGCACTTTGTGTGGGGGAGAGTGGTAAAGGTACGCGATCATACTACTGTGCTGTATATGAAACAAATAAATCAGGTAGATCTATACAGAAATGATTGTGCATGAAGTCAATTAGTGGGTATATCTGTCCGAATATCGAATGTTACAAGCAACGGAGAGTGAAATCGATTCAATAAAATGCATACAGTGAAACCTGTGGACCACGCACTGCGGGAGACATGTAGATGGTCCACATAAAAGAGATCAAATTATTATCTTAATGGTTCTAATTATTATTCAAGTGGTTCCATCATACAGGTGGTCCGGAAGGAAGGTTTCACTGCACTTGCAATATTTTATTCCTTCTTAGCAATTGGCTTCATATCACAATTAGCTGATTTTACTGCTTTCGTTTGAATTATTTGAGGTGTTATCTTTTATTGAGAATAATAAACAATAACAAATGTTCTATTAATACAAGCTTAAAAGTCATCTACAAAATGCAAAAAATATCTGGTAATTCATATTTCTAATTGCGCTTGCATTGCAAATGCATGAAATTGAGACTCGAGATAAAATAGCAGAATGGAATTCCCAACTGTGGCCTTTCTGTAAGATTCATTTTCCTCAGTTATGTGTCCGTATTTGTTTTCATTTTTTGATAAAAGATATAGGCCTACGGGATCCCTTCTGTATGTCTAAGTTTTACATATAGTTCGTTAGCGTTTGGTTTGATTGTCCGATTATGTTTTTTGTTTGTATTTCAGATGCCATACACGATCATCTGCGTATACTCTCTGAATCTTTACCTGAGTGGTTTGAATTTCTTGAATGGAAAACACCTCATGCACGCATTGTCGATATGAAGCGAAATTTGGCTGATGTTCGTGGAAGCTTATTGAAACTTGTCAATATTTCTTGATAATTATCTTTTTATTATTTCTTTTAAATTCTCTTACAGGATTTTACGTGAAAGACACTAGGGTTTTCATGAACTCTGATTTTGGTGAATAGTTAATGTACAAGACAGGAGTTACTCTGATAGCTCGTATTTTATTGTAGCTTCATATTGTCACAACTTGATTTCAGTATAAATAATTTCTGCTCATCATTTGTTTTTTATGAAATGTCAAAGAATTTGAGTGATTCAAATATCAGATAATAGAAAATTGATAATACAAGAGGGTCTTATATACTTGTCGATCTAATGGCATGTGATAAAGACAGCATCTTAGCGTCAGCCACTAAAATAGTTCTCTGTACTTGGGCCGGGAGGGGTACATCGTTCGAAACTGCTTTAAGATCATGCCTGCTCATTTTCGACCAACCATTTGAATGGTTCATAATAAAGCCCTTTCTGATTTTCCGAACGACTGATTCGTAATCGAGTCAAGTTTTTTACATTAAACTTGTCCCTGTACATCCACCAAATTGATTGGCAACTATTTAGTACAAATATTGTTAAATAAATAATGATAATAAAAATTAATTAGAATAGTACTTATCATTTGGTTTATTTCTTTTATCATTTATAGGATTTTGTGGCTACTATAAATGTGCAAACATGGCTGTGCATGAATAACTACGATGAAAGTAGTGTTTTTACTCCCGAGTTTTCACTCACATTCAGCGAGCATGATGATGGGAATCACAAAGAGGCAGAGGACACAAGTAACAAAATGAAAAGTACATGTATGACGTAATGAAGAGGGCGCGAAGCTAATTTGCAATATCATTTCAAGGACGACCAAGTAGAACTTTCGCCGTGTTGTTCGATGCCATGAGCCATATACTTATATGGGTTATCTGCCCCATATACCAGGTTTTCAAATTTGTCTAAACTCCGCAAATATGAAACAAACATCACCAAACTAGAGGTAGACGTACTAAAGTATATACCCACCTACAAAAATTTGTACCAGAGATGATAACGGGAATATCAGGGATGTCAACAGTCTTGACGCGTTATTGTTACTCGTGTGTACAATGCTCTCTCTTCTTCGTTTCATCCACTGCCACACCATTTCAAGTTTCCATGCTAGTCTATGGAGAATTGAAACGTCTGTGTGATGATAGGGGAGATTCCACGGAAATCAGGACAGACGCTCAACATTTCAAATTGATTATTTTTGTTTCACAATTATTCCAATGTGAAATTAACTGAATTTTTCAGATCTGACAAGTTATACTAAAAAAAATACATCTCTTCTGAATAAAATCTTTTCTTGTGTTTTTTGTCAATTTTTTTGAGACAGACTTTCCTTTTGACGTATTAATGCAATGATCGAACCTATTTGCATAGATGCATATACACAGTGGCGTCGCGTGCTCCCTGACCATAGGCCTTCACTCGGCATTGGGATACTACCCTGTGGGAACACATCTTGCTAATATCAACAGATTATCTGGCGAGGTAGCGATTTTGTTGATAATTTTTTTAAAGGTTCATTTTCGTGTTAAAACTATCTCCGCATGTGAAAATGGTCATCATTTATCCAAAAACATGTGTAAAATTAAAAAACGACAGTTGGCGAAAAAGTTGCTATAATTAGTTGGTAGATATTTGTTTACTAATGCGAGCTGATTTTTCGCCAACCGGCGAAATCGTGGATATTGTAGCAACTAATTAGTGGTAAGTAGTAATGTTCGTATATTACCTTTACATGAAAATATATTGTATACTCAGTCTGATCTGATAAAAAGGGATCTTTTTTAATTCACGAAGGCTTAAACTAAAAACGTATTTATTTTCCATAAATGTCGCAGTAAATACTATGATATTATTCAAATATTTGTCATTGTTGTAAATTATTGAATGTCAAGAGATGTTATGAAAATTGATATATGCGGATTCTCTATATTCTGATCATTATCAAAGAATGATAGTCTGCCATTATTTCTTAGATAGATTATCCATATATGGGGGATATTGAAGAAGTGAGGGAGAAAATAGAGCCTCGGCTGTAGAGGCGGATTACTAAAGAAAATAACAGAGAAAGTCAAAAGTAAAAGGTAACATATAGAGCGCGAATTGTCGCCGGCGAACTTCGCCAGCGAATATCCCGCAAATATGACTGAACTGTAGCATGATATTCTGCAGCTGACATTCGCCAGTTTTTCGCAAGATTCGTTCCCACAGGGGCCTTACTCAAGGAGCTGAGATCACTATATCCCCTCTCTGTCCAGACCACATTTTCTCGAGAAAAAAGGAGGCAAGGCGAACAGTTTCTTGTGTTTCTCACGGCCGGTCAGCCACTCACATGTTTGAAATTTTGATGCATTAAAATGTCTTGTGTATTTCTTATTTCTTTCTGTGTGAGTACCTTCAATTTCATATCAGGTGTTGGCCTACCTTGCTTGCCGACTGTCATATTTTTCAGTATATTCCCTTGGGACGAAAGGCGTGGTTATGATCTCATCTGCAGTACTAAACATAGCGTCACATCAATCACGTAAAAACAACTACCGAATCTGGGTGTTCGAGTCAGATGCATTACTCTGCATTCATTGGAGAACGCTCATCATCTGATCGCAGTCTTGTCTGAACGTCATCCATCTGCCACTGTTGACGTATTGGCTTCTCTCACATTAAGCAAAGCTAGGAACAATTGGGTTGCGCTTCCCTTACTATATTTAGGCATCGCGCCTCGATCAAGAATTCTGTAGAATTTCATTGCATTGGAGAAGGCAAAGCATCATGTCTATCGAGAAAGCCAATATTTACGTGTGCGCGTGCGCTTACTGCCTCACATGCACACAACTCTCTTTCGCTGTCTGAACATCAGTGCTCCGTCTGCACACACGACTAGCTTGTGTGTCTAATTGTTCGAAGAAAACATCTGTGATTCAAGCACGTGCTGCAAAACTGTTAACTCTTGAGGTTGAGCGTCTGATTTTGAGACGGAAGCTAACACGAGAAGCTATCGAATTTAAATGAATGATGACACTTTCCATTTTTATAAATGTTGGTAAATAATTTTTGAGGATGCGCCGAAGACCTCGCAGGTACGGAGAAGACGCCACTGCATACACAATAGTTATTCGATATATCCAAAGATATTTAACACTACTTGTTTACATGTATATGGAGCTAGATTGGACATAATTCAATTATCGTGGCACCTCTCTCGTTGCCTAATTAGACTGGCAAAAAAGCATTACGAGTATAGGGACAATACCGGTTTTTTGCAAACTGCTCTGAATGGGTTTCACGCGAATCACGATCCCGCGGTTTTTCTTTTCACAAATAACGCGAGAAATAATGTGGTGCATAAATGATTAGTTGTCGTTCAAGTCAGAACTATAAAAATCGTTGACAAGTTTTGAGCGAAAACAGGGGTCCAATTGCATTTTTGCAGTTATCTCCAGTGTTTTGCGAGGGCACGATTTGTATTTGGTTCAGGCATTTGAATCATCAACCTAGTTATCATTTGGAACGTTTGTGGTGGATTTTACTTGTGTTAATTACGTGCGAGAATTATTTTTGACACAAGGTTTTCTCGGAGTTATGATTTAGTTGTTTAATAAAGCCACGTGCTTTGCTACAATGGGTAATGTCATAGGGTTATTGCTGAAAATTTAATTAAAGTTTGATGATTAGATGATGTAGTCAGTTTAAGGAGGTAGCTATTACACCGGCTGGGCCGATACAACTTCGGTTTTGGCTATTGCACCGGCTGAGCTTTTACAACACTACACCATGTCTGTTGTTCCACCTCGTGTTTCCCAGCTGTTAAAGACTCCAAGTGACTTAATGTAGCAAGAAATATGTACAGTGATGTGACCTGATTCTATCTTGTCTCGCCTTCAGCCTTAGAGGAATTTTGTGAACCCATTCGTGGGAAGCATATTTCCTATAGTTTTGAACTACTCCAAAACACTAAAAGAGACCCTGTTTGTGATCAATTCTTATTTTTTTCTAGAATCTTATTCTGTGGTTGATATTTTTGTGTACAATTTGGTGTAGATGTTTTCTACTTTTCACTTGTGATGCGATCTCAGTCTTCTCAGTCGCTGTGATACTCACGAGAACGAAATTGGACCGACTCAGCCGTTGTAGCAGCCATCACTGCCTTTCATTTCTTGTCTTTTCAATGTTGCTTTTTTGACTTGATTCCAATTATATGTGGGCCTTAATTTTTGTGTTAAATGTTTTAGCAAATTATTTTCTATTTCAACAAATAATCATTCAAGTAAATACTTGAGAGGCAGTATAGACGACATTTACATCGACAGGCTACATACAAGTTGAGCATATTACAGTTCCTGTAGATGGTGATAGTTCTTCATGATGTAGCCCACTTGTCTTCCGAAAAGTGAATCTTGTCAATTAATGATGCGGACTTTAGACGTCTATATAGCCTAGTCAACCACTTAACAGAAGTAGTAAGAAAACGGCGAACACCAGATAGCGCAAGATGGCCGCCATCGCTGACTCCCCCCCCCTCTGGAACGGCAGAGTGTCGTGGTCGGCCGCCGTGGTGCTTCGGGTCTGAGTCCCCCCCTCTGGAACGACAGAGGTTGTGGTCTGTCGTGGTGTGCCGGCCAGGTGGGTTCACAACATGTTCGCTGACTCCCCCCCCCTCGAAAACGACAGAGTGTGAGACTCGGGTGAGTTGGTCCGACCGCCAGGTTGACGTGGCCGACCGTCCAGGTTGACGCGGGCGACCGTCTAGGTTGACGTGGGCGACCGTCTAGGTTGACGTGGGCGACCGTCTAGGTTGGCGTGGTGGAATGGTGAAACGGACTTTAGATTCGGATTCAGCGTAAAATTCTGCATCGGTAGGGTGAGTTTCAAGGCAATCGGCGAGAAAAAATTTTTCTTCAAAATTTTAACAGAGTTAGAATTTGGGACGTTTTGGTGTGTAGCGCCCAAACGAAGCATCGGATGAGAAAACGGAGGCCAGATTCGGATTCAGCGTGAAATTCTGCATCGGTATGGTGAGTTTCAAGTCAATCGGAGAGAAAAATTTTCGCTGACGTCCCCCCCCCCTCTGGACAGCTTGCTTCGATTTTGGCTTCCAGTGGATGGATTTTGTCGTGCGATAGCTCGTTTGAAAGCTAAGAGTGAGACAAATTCAATGAAAGAATCGGCTTGTTCCTATCTGTCTTCGTTTAGATGTGAGACACCATTTAAGATTTTGGGACATTGGCGAAAAACGACAGAGTTAGAATTTTGGACGTTTTGGGCTGTAGCTTCAAAACGAAGCATCGGATGGGAAAACGGATTTCAGATTTGGAATCAGCGTCAAATTCTCTATCAACATGGTGAGTTTCAAGTCAATGGGAGAGAAAAAATTTTCAACATTTTTCGAAAAAACGACAGAGTTAGAATTTTTTGCGATGGCTGCCTACTGTAGAGCCAAAACGAAGTATCGGATGGGAAAACGGAGGCCAGATTCGGATTCAGCGTCAAATTCTACATGGAAATGGTGTATTTCCAGCTCAATCGGAGAGAAAAAATTTTCACTGACGTCCCCCCCCCTCTGGACAGCTCGCTTCGATTTTCGCTTCCACTGGACGGATTTTGTCGTGCCATAGCTCGTTTGAAAGATAAGAGTGAGACAAATTCACTGAAAGAATCGGCTTGTTCCTATCTGTCTTCGTTTAGATGTGAGACGCCATTTAAGATTTTGGGTCGGAGCTCGCTTACCTGAAAAAATCCTAAGTGTCAGAGTGACTTTGTATGGGTAAAATTTTGAAAATTTTCCAAAGTGTGGAATTTCGACCTGGGACCGTCACCAAAACATTTTTCATCAAATTCTGAAATTTCACTGACGTCCCCCCCCCTCTGGACAGCTTGCTTCGATTTTGGCTTCCAGTGGACGGATTTTGTCGTGCCATAGTTCGTTTGAAAGCTAAGAGTGAGACAAATTCAGTGAAAGAATCGGCTTGTTCCTATCTGTCTTCGTTTAGATGTGAGACGCCATTTAAGATTTTGGGACATTGGTGAAAAACGACAGAGTTAGAATTTGGGACGTTTTGGTGTGTAGCGCCAAAACGAAGCATCGGATGAGAAAACGGATTTCAGATTTGGAATCAGCGTGAAATTCTCTATCTGTATGGTGAGTTTCAAGGCAATCGGCGAGAAAAATTTCGCTGACGTCCCCCCCCCTCTGGACAGCTTGCTTCGATTTTGGCTTCCAGTGGACGGATTTTGTCGTGCCATAGTTCGTTTGAAAGCTAAGAGTGAGACAAATTCAGTGAAAGAATCGGCTTGTTCCTATCTGTCTTCGTTTAGATGTGAGACGCCATTTAAGATTTTGGGAGATTGGTGAAAAACGACAGAGTTAGAATTTGGGACGTTTTGGGCTCTAGCTTCAAAACGAAGCATCGGATTGGTAAACGGATTTCAGATTTGGAATCAGTGTGAAATTCTTTATCTGTATGATGAGTTTCATGTCAATCGGAGAGTTTCAAGTCAATCGGCGAGAAAAATTTTCAACATTTTTCGGAAAAACGAGTTAGAATTTTTGCGATGGCTGCCTACTGTAGAGCCAAAACGAAGCATCGGATGGGAAAACGGAGGCCAGATTCGGATTCAGCGTCAAATTCTACATGGAAATGGTGTATTTCCAGCTCAATCGGAGCACTAGAAGCGGAGATAGACGGGTTTTTTAGTGTTTGGATGATGGGTGTTACGTCATCAGCTGATCGCCACACACTATATAAGCTGGGAACCGAGAGAGACTTGTCATTTAGAGGAGAACGATTGTCAGAGGTAGGTCGTCTCTCTGAGCTCCGATGATAGCTTCGGACATTCCAAATTCCGAGTTTCTGTTAGAAACCGACTTAGAAAATTTCATTGCTGATATCAGCTAAGGCGTCAGACTTATAGGTTCGCCAGGAGATGGCCTTCGTCTCCAGGCCATAAAAGACTCCAAAACTTTAAAGGCTTGTAACTTTGCTTCTACAAGTCCGTTTGACTTGATTCAAAAAAGGTTCGGTCGCTATTGACCTGCCCTAAGTGATAGACTACTTATAAAATTTCATAAGTAGTGCTAAAAAGTTGAAAAATTTAAATTCACTAGTTTTGGAGGTTTTCTGGGGTTTTCGACCCTGCTGAAGTCAATGAAAGCATTTTTAATGATGTCTGAGCCAGTCTTCTCATGGTATAAGCGGCTTTTCACTGAAAGCGAGCAAGACACGGAGAGTTTTGCTGTAATATTCCACTGACAGGGTGTTCCTTCGGGACGGCGGACGATGCCGTAGTGATAAGTGTGGCAAGGGAATGTGTCATATTTGAGACCGTAACCGCTGGGACAACTCATGTCTCATGTTGGGCATTTGACACAGCTCTCAACGTAGCACTTTGAACGCCAATCGGTTGAGTCTTAGCTATCTTGTCATGGGTGGCCTCTAAACATCTCCATTGCAAAACGCTGGTGAATCAAGCTCTCTACGGCTTGCTATCAAGCTGATCAAAGCAATAACTTGGGATGTTTCCTCAAGGTTTTCAAGTATGCTGAGTTCAAATCTGCTATCAGATTTCAAATTTAACTAAGTCTAAGGCAGCTTTGAGGGGTTAGATCCCAGCTACTGTTCACTACCTTTGACTCGACGTTACTGTTACCACTTCGGGGCAGTGACAATGATGTCTTAAGCTGTAAATAGCGGGTATCGGGGAAGATCTCTCACTTCCCTAGTGATCAGTACAAGGCCTTCGGGCTGTCGACGGGATCGAGTGCCACTCACTACACTCAAATCTATCATTCCTCACTAAGTGTAAATTACTGACTATACATTTGTCCTGCTATCAGGTTGTTTTGACTTGCTATCTAGTTGAATAGTATCTTGCTATCAAGAGATTCACTTCTGCTCATAAAGCACATCATCGCTGTAATACCTCCTTTGCTCGAGCGTTCCTTCGGGACGGCGGGTACTGCCGTAGAGGGATTGTGTTGCACGGGTTGTTCGTCGTTTGTTAGACCGAAACCTCTGAGCCGTTGCTCATGTTGGGCATTCGACTTCATACTCAACGTGACGTTTTCTCTCGCCAGGTCAGAGTACTTCAGCCATTCGACAAAGGTTAGTCTTTATGATATGGAGTAGAGTGAAATGTAATTCATTAGATGCCCCTTCAATGATTGCTCCCATGATAAACGTTGATGAGACAAATGAAATGATTCTCATCTTCCTTTTTCAGTGATTGAAATCTACTAACATACTACCGTATAATCGGCCACTATGGGGCAAGACATGATAGAGCCTTCAATGCGCTTTGCCCTGGGCAGTCTTTAGAGTGGCGAATACTATCATTAAGTTGAATCTGCTATCAGTCAACTTGAACGTTGCGTCGCATTAGAGGGGTATATAAACCACTGCCTCTCATTTCATTTCAATCATGCAGACGCCGAACAGTCAAGTCAGCTCTCCTCGCGGACCGCAGTTAAGGCCGCGAAATTTATTTGAGGAGTTTGTCAGGCTAGAGGAGCAAGACAGAGTTTTTAATAATCTTGCTCGGATTGGCAATCCGATGACAGCAACTGCTGTCAATCCAACGGAATGGCGCTACATTCCACTTTTTAGCCATGTACCAGTTAGTGTGGAAGTCGACAGTGCTACCAAAGAGAGAGTCAAAGACTCTCTCAGTAGAATTGGTAGGGTGTAAGATGACGTTACTCCCGAGAACGAACCATCGGCTCTCTTAAGGGCCACCATGGGGCAAGACATGATAGAACCTCCTCGCGGTTTGCCCTGGGCAGTCTTCGGACTGGCGAATACTATCATTAAGTTGAATCTGCTATCAGTCAACTTGAACGTTGCAAATGAAGTTCGGTGTAATACTTCCTTTCGACGGGCGTTCCTGTAAAGGGCGGCGGTGAAACCCGTAGCTATGTATACCGCAAGGGACATTCGGCAATGGTCAATCTTGTTAAACCTCTCTGCGTCATGTTTGCAAGTGATTGCCTCTGTCTCAACGTAGTATGCATTCGCGCCAGGGCGACATTTAGCCAACTGTCGAAGGTTGCCTTATAAACTATCCATTGCATACGTTATGAGAACCATGAGTTCTACCTGTCTCTATCAATGAGACGAATTGATGAATGGAATGAAATGGGAGGACACTCACGCGCCACACGCAACATAACACACTTCTCTCTTCCGTAGTCTAACAAGCTCTTTACACATGGATCGCAGTCGATTGCTATCCCTATATCAGAAGTGTAAGCTATCTTAATTTTATCTAACACTATTTCATCTACCATTATCATCCATATGAAATGTTATAAGAATTGCAAGTTAGACTAAGCGTGCTACTATTTCCAAATGAAAAAGTATACATGGTTAAATCATCCACTTAAGCCCATCCGTAGTCTAACAAGCTCTTTACACATGGATCGCAGTGGATTGCTATCCCTGTATCAGAAGTGTAAGCTATCTAAAATTTATTTAACACTATTTCATCTACCATCATCACCCATATGAAGTGTCATAAGATTTACAAGTTAGACTAAGCGTTCTACTATTTGTAAATGAAAGATATCGTTTCAACAGTTTACAGATTGAAAATAAAGTTTCAATAGTGTGTGCGTTAGAAATAAAGCTTTATCTGTTTGTATGTTAGAAACAAAATAAAGTTTACAAGATAAAAAGTAAAGTTTCACCACTTTACAAGTTAAGAATAAAGTTCTATCTGTTTATATGTTAGAAATAAAATAAAGTTTCAATAGTTTGCAAGTTAAAAATAAAGTTTCAATAGTTTACAAGTTTTAAAATAAAGTTTAAATAGTGTGCAAGATAAAAAATAAAGTTTGAACAGTTTACAAGCTGAAAATAAAGTTTTAATAGTGTACACGTTGGAAATAAAGTTTTAATAGTTTATGTGCTTCAAAATAGAGTTATAACAGTTTATATGTTAGAAATAAAATGAAGTTTCATCAGTTTACAAGTTAAGAATAAAGTTCTATCTGTTTGTATGATAGAAATAAAACAAAGTTTCAACCGTTTACAAGTTAAAAATAAAGTTTCAACAGTTTACAAGTTAAAATTAAAGCTTCAACAATTACAAGTTAAAAATAAAACTTCAAAAGTTTACCAGTTAGAAATAAAGTTTCATCAGTTTACAAGTCAAAATAAAGTTTCAACAGATTATAAGTTAAAAGAAAAGTTCCAATAGTATGTGCATTAGAAATAACGTTTCAGCTGTTTGTATGTTAGAAATAAGATAAAGTTTCAATTGTGTGTACGTTAGAAATAAAGTTCTATCTGTTTCTATGATAGAAATAAAACAAATTTTCAACCGTTAACAAGTTAAAAATAAAGTTTTAAGAGTTTACAAGTTAAAACTAATGTTTCAATAGTGTGTGTATGTTAAGAATAAAGTTTTATCTGTTTGTATGTTAGAAATAGAATGAAGTTTCACCAGTTTACAAGTTACGAATAAAGTTCTATCTCTTTAAGTTTATAAGTTAAGAATAAAGTTCTATCTGTTTATATGTTAGGAATAGAATGAAGTTTCACTAGTTTACAAGTTAAGAATAAAGTTCTATCTGTTTATATGTTAGAAATAAAATAAAGTTTCAATAGTTTGCAAGTTAAAAATAAAGTTTCAATAGTTTACAAGTTTTAAAATAAAGTTTAAATAGTGTGCAAGATAAAAAATAAAGTTTGAACAGTTTACAAGCTGAAAATAAAGTTTTAATAGTGTACACGTTGGAAATAAAGTTTTAATAGTTTATGTGCTTCAAAATAGAGTTATAACAGTTTATATGTTAGAAATAAAATGAAGTTTCATCAGTTTACAAGTTAAGAATAAAGTTCTATCTGTTTGTATGATAGAAATAAAACAAAGTTTCAACCGTTTACAAGTTAAAAATAAAGTTTCAACAGTTTACAAGTTAAAATTAAAGCTTCAACAATTACAAGTTAAAAATAAAACTTCAAAAGTTTACCAGTTAGAAATAAAGTTTCATCAGTTTACAAGTCAAAATAAAGTTTCAACAGATTATAAGTTAAAAGAAAAGTTCCAATAGTATGTGCATTAGAAATAACGTTTCAGCTGTTTGTATGTTAGAAATAAGATAAAGTTTCAATTGTGTGTACGTTAGAAATAAAGTTCTATCTGTTTCTATGATAGAAATAAAACAAATTTTCAACCGTTAACAAGTTAAAAATAAAGTTTTAAGAGTTTACAAGTTAAAACTAATGTTTCAATAGTGTGTGTATGTTAAGAATAAAGTTTTATCTGTTTGTATGTTAGAAATAGAATGAAGTTTCACCAGTTTACAAGTTACGAATAAAGTTCTATCTCTTTAAGTTTATAAGTTAAGAATAAAGTTCTATCTGTTTATATGTTAGGAATAGAATGAAGTTTCACTAGTTTACAAGTTAAGAATAAAGTTCTATCTGTTTATATGTTAGAAATAAAATAAAGTTTCAATAGTTTGCAAGTTAAAAATAAAGTTTCAATAGTTTACAAGTTTTAAAATAAAGTTTAAATAGTGTGCAAGATAAAAAATAAAGTTTGAACAGTTTACAAGCTGAAAATAAAGTTTTAATAGTGTACACGTTGGAAATAAAGTTTTAATAGTTTATGTGCTTCAAAATAGAGTTATAACAGTTTATATGTTAGAAATAAAATGAAGTTTCATCAGTTTACAAGTTAAGAATAAAGTTCTATCTGTTTGTATGATAGAAATAAAACAAAGTTTCAACCGTTTACAAGTTAAAAATAAAGTTTCAACAGTTTACAAGTTAAAATTAAAGCTTCAACAATTACAAGTTAAAAATAAAACTTCAAAA
The DNA here is from genome assembly GCA_907163375.1 of Prostheceraeus crozeri. Classification (NCBI taxonomy): domain Eukaryota; kingdom Metazoa; phylum Platyhelminthes; order Polycladida; family Euryleptidae; genus Prostheceraeus; species Prostheceraeus crozeri. The sequence continues at coordinate 207,456 of CAJQUW010010713.1, forward strand.
GTTTACCAGTTAGAAATAAAGTTTCATCAGTTTACAAGTCAAAATAAAGTTTCAACAGATTATAAGTTAAAAGAAAAGTTCCAATAGTATGTGCATTAGAAATAACGTTTCAGCTGTTTGTATGTTAGAAATAAGATAAAGTTTCAATTGTGTGTACGTTAGAAATAAAGTTCTATCTGTTTCTATGATAGAAATAAAACAAATTTTCAACCGTTAACAAGTTAAAAATAAAGTTTTAAGAGTTTACAAGTTAAAACTAATGTTTCAATAGTGTGTGTATGTTAAGAATAAAGTTTTATCTGTTTGTATGTTAGAAATAGAATGAAGTTTCACCAGTTTACAAGTTACGAATAAAGTTCTATCTCTTTAAGTTTATAAGTTAAGAATAAAGTTCTATCTGTTTATATGTTAGGAATAGAATGAAGTTTCACTAGTTTACAAGTTAAGAATAAAGTTCTATCTGTTTATATGTTAGAAATAAAATAAAGTTTCAATAGTTTGCAAGTTAAAAATAAAGTTTCAATAGTTTACAAGTTTTAAAATAAAGTTTAAATAGTGTGCAAGATAAAAAATAAAGTTTGAACAGTTTACAAGCTGAAAATAAAGTTTTAATAGTGTACACGTTGGAAATAAAGTTTTAATAGTTTATGTGCTTCAAAATAGAGTTATAACAGTTTATATGTTAGAAATAAAATGAAGTTTCATCAGTTTACAAGTTAAGAATAAAGTTCTATCTGTTTGTATGATAGAAATAAAACAAAGTTTCAACCGTTTACAAGTTAAAAATAAAGTTTCAACAGTTTACAAGTTAAAATTAAAGCTTCAACAATTACAAGTTAAAAATAAAACTTCAAAAGTTTACCAGTTAGAAATAAAGTTTCATCAGTTTACAAGTCAAAATAAAGTTTCAACAGATTATAAGTTAAAAGAAAAGTTCCAATAGTATGTGCATTAGAAATAACGTTTCAGCTGTTTGTATGTTAGAAATAAGATAAAGTTTCAATTGTGTGTACGTTAGAAATAAAGTTCTATCTGTTTCTATGATAGAAATAAAACAAATTTTCAACCGTTAACAAGTTAAAAATAAAGTTTTAAGAGTTTACAAGTTAAAACTAATGTTTCAATAGTGTGTGTATGTTAAGAATAAAGTTTTATCTGTTTGTATGTTAGAAATAGAATGAAGTTTCACCAGTTTACAAGTTACGAATAAAGTTCTATCTCTTTAAGTTTATAAGTTAAGAATAAAGTTCTATCTGTTTATATGTTAGGAATAGAATGAAGTTTCACTAGTTTACAAGTTAAGAATAAAGTTCTATCTGTTTATATGTTAGAAATAAAATAAAGTTTCAATAGTTTGCAAGTTAAAAATAAAGTTTCAATAGTTTACAAGTTTTAAAATAAAGTTTAAATAGTGTGCAAGATAAAAAATAAAGTTTGAACAGTTTACAAGCTGAAAATAAAGTTTTAATAGTGTACACGTTGGAAATAAAGTTTTAATAGTTTATGTGCTTCAAAATAGAGTTATAACAGTTTATATGTTAGAAATAAAATGAAGTTTCATCAGTTTACAAGTTAAGAATAAAGTTCTATCTGTTTGTATGATAGAAATAAAACAAAGTTTCAACCGTTTACAAGTTAAAAATAAAGTTTCAACAGTTTACAAGTTAAAATTAAAGCTTCAACAATTACAAGTTAAAAATAAAACTTCAAAAGTTTACCAGTTAGAAATAAAGTTTCATCAGTTTACAAGTCAAAATAAAGTTTCAACAGATTATAAGTTAAAAGAAAAGTTCCAATAGTATGTGCATTAGAAATAACGTTTCAGCTGTTTGTATGTTAGAAATAAGATAAAGTTTCAATTGTGTGTACGTTAGAAATAAAGTTCTATCTGTTTCTATGATAGAAATAAAACAAATTTTCAACCGTTAACAAGTTAAAAATAAAGTTTTAAGAGTTTACAAGTTAAAACTAATGTTTCAATAGTGTGTGTATGTTAAGAATAAAGTTTTATCTGTTTGTATGTTAGAAATAGAATGAAGTTTCACCAGTTTACAAGTTACGAATAAAGTTCTATCTCTTTAAGTTTATAAGTTAAGAATAAAGTTCTATCTGTTTATATGTTAGGAATAGAATGAAGTTTCACTAGTTTACAAGTTAAGAATAAAGTTCTATCTGTTTATATGTTAGAAATAAAATAAAGTTTCAATAGTTTGCAAGTTAAAAATAAAGTTTCAATAGTTTACAAGTTTTAAAATAAAGTTTAAATAGTGTGCAAGATAAAAAATAAAGTTTGAACAGTTTACAAGCTGAAAATAAAGTTTTAATAGTGTACACGTTGGAAATAAAGTTTTAATAGTTTATGTGCTTCAAAATAGAGTTATAACAGTTTATATGTTAGAAATAAAATGAAGTTTCATCAGTTTACAAGTTAAGAATAAAGTTCTATCTGTTTGTATGATAGAAATAAAACAAAGTTTCAACCGTTTACAAGTTAAAAATAAAGTTTCAACAGTTTACAAGTTAAAATTAAAGCTTCAACAATTACAAGTTAAAAATAAAACTTCAAAAGTTTACCAGTTAGAAATAAAGTTTCATCAGTTTACAAGTCAAAATAAAGTTTCAACAGATTATAAGTTAAAAGAAAAGTTCCAATAGTATGTGCATTAGAAATAACGTTTCAGCTGTTTGTATGTTAGAAATAAGATAAAGTTTCAATTGTGTGTACGTTAGAAATAAAGTTCTATCTGTTTCTATGATAGAAATAAAACAAATTTTCAACCGTTAACAAGTTAAAAATAAAGTTTTAAGAGTTTACAAGTTAAAACTAATGTTTCAATAGTGTGTGTATGTTAAGAATAAAGTTTTATCTGTTTGTATGTTAGAAATAGAATGAAGTTTCACCAGTTTACAAGTTACGAATAAAGTTCTATCTCTTTAAGTTTATAAGTTAAGAATAAAGTTCTATCTGTTTATATGTTAGGAATAGAATGAAGTTTCACTAGTTTACAAGTTAAGAATAAAGTTCTATCTGTTTATATGTTAGAAATAAAATAAAGTTTCAATAGTTTGCAAGTTAAAAATAAAGTTTCAATAGTTTACAAGTTTTAAAATAAAGTTTAAATAGTGTGCAAGATAAAAAATAAAGTTTGAACAGTTTACAAGCTGAAAATAAAGTTTTAATAGTGTACACGTTGGAAATAAAGTTTTAATAGTTTATGTGCTTCAAAATAGAGTTATAACAGTTTATATGTTAGAAATAAAATGAAGTTTCATCAGTTTACAAGTTAAGAATAAAGTTCTATCTGTTTGTATGATAGAAATAAAACAAAGTTTCAACCGTTTACAAGTTAAAAATAAAGTTTCAACAGTTTACAAGTTAAAATTAAAGCTTCAACAATTACAAGTTAAAAATAAAACTTCAAAAGTTTACCAGTTAGAAATAAAGTTTCATCAGTTTACAAGTCAAAATAAAGTTTCAACAGATTATAAGTTAAAAGAAAAGTTCCAATAGTATGTGCATTAGAAATAACGTTTCAGCTGTTTGTATGTTAGAAATAAGATAAAGTTTCAATTGTGTGTACGTTAGAAATAAAGTTCTATCTGTTTCTATGATAGAAATAAAACAAATTTTCAACCGTTAACAAGTTAAAAATAAAGTTTTAAGAGTTTACAAGTTAAAACTAATGTTTCAATAGTGTGTGTATGTTAAGAATAAAGTTTTATCTGTTTGTATGTTAGAAATAGAATGAAGTTTCACCAGTTTACAAGTTACGAATAAAGTTCTATCTCTTTAAGTTTATAAGTTAAGAATAAAGTTCTATCTGTTTATATGTTAGGAATAGAATGAAGTTTCACTAGTTTACAAGTTAAGAATAAAGTTCTATCTGTTTATATGTTAGAAATAAAATAAAGTTTCAATAGTTTGCAAGTTAAAAATAAAGTTTCAATAGTTTACAAGTTTTAAAATAAAGTTTAAATAGTGTGCAAGATAAAAAATAAAGTTTGAACAGTTTACAAGCTGAAAATAAAGTTTTAATAGTGTACACGTTGGAAATAAAGTTTTAATAGTTTATGTGCTTCAAAATAGAGTTATAACAGTTTATATGTTAGAAATAAAATGAAGTTTCATCAGTTTACAAGTTAAGAATAAAGTTCTATCTGTTTGTATGATAGAAATAAAACAAAGTTTCAACCGTTTACAAGTTAAAAATAAAGTTTCAACAGTTTACAAGTTAAAATTAAAGCTTCAACAATTACAAGTTAAAAATAAAACTTCAAAAGTTTACCAGTTAGAAATAAAGTTTCATCAGTTTACAAGTCAAAATAAAGTTTCAACAGATTATAAGTTAAAAGAAAAGTTCCAATAGTATGTGCATTAGAAATAACGTTTCAGCTGTTTGTATGTTAGAAATAAGATAAAGTTTCAATTGTGTGTACGTTAGAAATAAAGTTCTATCTGTTTCTATGATAGAAATAAAACAAATTTTCAACCGTTAACAAGTTAAAAATAAAGTTTTAAGAGTTTACAAGTTAAAACTAATGTTTCAATAGTGTGTGTATGTTAAGAATAAAGTTTTATCTGTTTGTATGTTAGAAATAGAATGAAGTTTCACCAGTTTACAAGTTACGAATAAAGTTCTATCTCTTTAAGTTTATAAGTTAAGAATAAAGTTCTATCTGTTTATATGTTAGGAATAGAATGAAGTTTCACTAGTTTACAAGTTAAGAATAAAGTTCTATCTGTTTATATGTTAGAAATAAAATAAAGTTTCAATAGTTTGCAAGTTAAAAATAAAGTTTCAATAGTTTACAAGTTTTAAAATAAAGTTTAAATAGTGTGCAAGATAAAAAATAAAGTTTGAACAGTTTACAAGCTGAAAATAAAGTTTTAATAGTGTACACGTTGGAAATAAAGTTTTAATAGTTTATGTGCTTCAAAATAGAGTTATAACAGTTTATATGTTAGAAATAAAATGAAGTTTCATCAGTTTACAAGTTAAGAATAAAGTTCTATCTGTTTGTATGATAGAAATAAAACAAAGTTTCAACCGTTTACAAGTTAAAAATAAAGTTTCAACAGTTTACAAGTTAAAATTAAAGCTTCAACAATTACAAGTTAAAAATAAAACTTCAAAAGTTTACCAGTTAGAAATAAAGTTTCATCAGTTTACAAGTCAAAATAAAGTTTCAACAGATTATAAGTTAAAAGAAAAGTTCCAATAGTATGTGCATTAGAAATAACGTTTCAGCTGTTTGTATGTTAGAAATAAGATAAAGTTTCAATTGTGTGTACGTTAGAAATAAAGTTCTATCTGTTTCTATGATAGAAATAAAACAAATTTTCAACCGTTAACAAGTTAAAAATAAAGTTTTAAGAGTTTACAAGTTAAAACTAATGTTTCAATAGTGTGTGTATGTTAAGAATAAAGTTTTATCTGTTTGTATGTTAGAAATAGAATGAAGTTTCACCAGTTTACAAGTTACGAATAAAGTTCTATCTCTTTAAGTTTATAAGTTAAGAATAAAGTTCTATCTGTTTATATGTTAGGAATAGAATGAAGTTTCACCAGTTTACAAGTTAAGAATAAAGTTCTATCTGTTTATATGTTAGAAATAAAATAAAGTTTCAATAGTTTGCAAGTTAAAAATAAAGTTTCAATAGTTTACAAGTTTTAAAATAAAGTTTAAATAGTGTGCAAGATAAAAAATAAAGTTTGAACAGTTTACAAGCTGAAAATAAAGTTTTAATAGTGTACACGTTGGAAATAAAGTTTTAATAGTTTATGTGCTTCAAAATAGAGTTATAACAGTTTATATGTTAGAAATAAAATGAAGTTTCATCAGTTTACAAGTTAAGAATAAAGTTCTATCTGTTTGTATGATAGAAATAAAACAAAGTTTCAACCGTTTACAAGTTAAAAATAAAGTTTCAACAGTTTACAAGTTAAAATTAAAGCTTCAACAATTACAAGTTAAAAATAAAACTTCAAAAGTTTACCAGTTAGAAATAAAGTTTCATCAGTTTACAAGTCAAAATAAAGTTTCAACAGATTATAAGTTAAAAGAAAAGTTCCAATAGTATGTGCATTAGAAATAACGTTTCAGCTGTTTGTATGTTAGAAATAAGATAAAGTTTCAATTGTGTGTACGTTAGAAATAAAGTTCTATCTGTTTCTATGATAGAAATAAAACAAATTTTCAACCGTTAACAAGTTAAAAATAAAGTTTTAAGAGTTTACAAGTTAAAACTAATGTTTCAATAGTGTGTGTATGTTAAGAATAAAGTTTTATCTGTTTGTATGTTAGAAATAGAATGAAGTTTCACCAGTTTACAAGTTACGAATAAAGTTCTATCTCTTTAAGTTTATAAGTTAAGAATAAAGTTCTATCTGTTTATATGTTAGGAATAGAATGAAGTTTCACTAGTTTACAAGTTAAGAATAAAGTTCTATCTGTTTATATGTTAGAAATAAAATAAAGTTTCAATAGTTTGCAAGTTAAAAATAAAGTTTCAATAGTTTACAAGTTTTAAAATAAAGTTTAAATAGTGTGTAAGATAAAAAATAAAGTTTGAACAGTTTACAAGCTGAAATAAAGTTTTAATAGTGTACACGTTGGAAATAAAGTTTTAATAGTTTATGTGCTTCAAAATAGAGTTATAACAGTTTATATGTTAGAAATAAAATGAAGTTTCATCAGTTTACAAGTTAAGAATAAAGTTCTATCTGTTTGTATGATAGAAATAAAACAAAGTTTCAACCGTTTACAAGTTAAAAATAAAGTTTCAACAGTTTACAAGTTAAAATTAAAGCTTCAACAATTACAAGTTAAAAATAAAACTTCAAAAGTTTACCAGTTAGAAATAAAGTTTCATCAGTTTACAAGTCAAAATAAAGTTTCAACAGATTATAAGTTAAAAGAAAAGTTCCAATAGTATGTGCATTAGAAATAAAGTTTCAGCTGTTTGTATGTTAGAAATAAGATAAAGTTTCAATTGTGTGTACGTTAGAAATAAAGTTCTATCTGTTTCTATGATAGAAATAAAACAAAGTTTCAACCGTTAACAAGTTAAAAATAAAGTTTTAAGAGTTTACAAGTTAAAACTAATGTTTCAATAGTGTGTGTATGTTATGAATAAAGTTTTATCTGTTTGTATGTTAGAAATAGAATGAAGTTTCGCCAGTTTACAAGTTACGAATAAAGTTTTATCTCTTTAAGTTTATAAGTTAAGAATAAAGTTCTATCCGTTTATATGTTAGAAATAAAATAAAGTTTCAATAGTTTACAAGTTTTAAAATAAAGTTTAAATAGTGTGCAAGATAAAAAATAAAGTTTGAACAGTTTACAAGCTGAAATAAAGTTTTAATAGTGTACAAGTTGGAAATAAAGTTTTAATAGTTTATGTGCTTCAAAATAGAGTTATAACAGTTTATATATTAGAAATAAAATGAAGTTTCACCAGTTTACAAGTTAAGAATAAAGTTTTATCTGTTTGTATGTTACAAATAAAGTTTCAACCGTTTACAAATTAAAAATAAAGTTTCAATAGTGTGTACGTTAGAAATAAAGTTTCAACCGTTTACAAGTTAAAAAATAAATTTTAAAAAGTTTATACGTTATAAATAAATTTTTATATGTTTAAAGTAAAATAAAGTTTCAACAGTTTACAAGTTAGAAGCAAAGTTCTAATAGTATGTAAATTAGAAATATCGTTTCAGCCGTTTACAAGTTAGAAAATAAAGTTTCAACGGTGTGTACGTTAGAAATAAAGTTTTAGCTGTTTATATGTTAGAAATAAAGTATAAACAGACTACAAGTTAAAAATAAAGTTTGAACAGTTTACAAGCTGAAATAATGTTTCAATAGTGTGTGTATGTTAAGAATAAAGTTTTATCTGTTTGTATGTTAGAAATAGAATGAAGTTTCACCAGTTTACAAGTTACGAATAAAGTTCTATCTCTTTAAGTTTACAAGTTAAGAATAAAGTTCTATCTGTTTATATGTTAGAAATAAAATAAAGTTTCAATAGTTTGCAAGTTAAAAATAAAGTTTCAATAGTTTACAAGTTTTAAAATAAAGTTTAAATAGTGTGCAAGATAAAAAATAAAGTTTGAACAGTTTACAAGCTGAAAATAAAGTTTTAATAGTGTACACGTTGGAAATAAAGTTTTAATAGTTTATGTGCTTCAAAATAGAGTTATAACAGTTTATATGTTTAGAAATAAAATGAAGTTTCATCAGTTTACAAGTTAAGAATAAAGTTCTATCTGTTTGTATGATAGAAATAAAACAAAGTTTCAACCGTTTACAAGTTAAAAATAAAGTTTCAACAGTTTACAAGTTAAAATTAAAGCTTCAACAATTACAAGTTAAAAATAAAACTTCAAAAGTTTACCAGTTAGAAATAAAGTTTCATCAGTTTACAAGTCAAAATAAAGTTTCAACAGATTATAAGTTAAAAGAAAAGTTCCAATAGTATGTGCATTAGAAATAACGTTTCAGCTGTTTGTATGTTAGAAATAAGATAAAGTTTCAATTGTGTGTACGTTAGAAATAAAGTTCTATCTGTTTCTATGATAGAAATAAAACAAATTTTCAACCGTTAACAAGTTAAAAATAAAGTTTTAAGAGTTTACAAGTTAAAACTAATGTTTCAATAGTGTGTGTATGTTAAGAATAAAGTTTTATCTGTTTGTATGTTAGAAATAGAATGAAGTTTCACCAGTTTACAAGTTACGAATAAAGTTCTATCTCTTTAAGTTTATAAGTTAAGAATAAAGTTCTATCTGTTTATATGTTAGGAATAGAATGAAGTTTCACTAGTTTACAAGTTAAGAATAAAGTTCTATCTGTTTATATGTTAGAAATAAAATAAAGTTTCAATAGTTTGCAAGTTAAAAATAAAGTTTCAATAGTTTACAAGTTTTAAAATAAAGTTTAAATAGTGTGCAAGATAAAAAATAAAGTTTGAACAGTTTACAAGCTGAAATAAAGTTTTAATAGTGTACACGATGGAAATAAAGTTTTAATAGTTTATGTGCTTCAAAATAGAGTTATAACAGTTTATATGTTAGAAATAAAATGAAGTTTCATCAGTTTACAAGTTAAGAATAAAGTTTTATCTGTTTTGTATGATAGAAATAAAACAAAGTTTCAACCGTTTACAAGTTAAAAATAAAGTTTCAACAGTTTACAAGTTAAAATTAAAGCTTCAACAATTACAAGTTAAAAATAAAACTTCAAAAGTTTACCAGTTAGAAATAAAGTTTCATCAGTTTACAAGTCAAAATAAAGTTTCAACAGATTATAAGTTAAAAGAAAAGTTCCAATAGTATGTGCATTAGAAATAACGTTTCAGCTGTTTGTATGTTAGAAATAAGATAAAGTTTCAATTGTGTGTACGTTAGAAATAAAGTTCTATCTGTTTCTATGATAGAAATAAAACAAATTTTCAACCGTTAACAAGTTAAAAATAAAGTTTTAAGAGTTTACAAGTTAAAACTAATGTTTCAATAGTGTGTGTATGTTATGAATAAAGTTTTATCTGTTTGTATGTTAGAAATAGAATGAAGTATCACCAGTTTACAAGTTACGAATAAAGTTCTATCTCTTTAAGTTCATACGTTTAAAATAAAGTTCTATCTGTTTATATGTTAGAAATAAAATGAAGTTTCACTAGTTTACACTGTTAAGAATACAGTTCATATCTGTTTATATGTTAAAATAAAATAAAGTTTTCAATATGTTTGCAAGTAAAAATAAAGTTTCAATAGTTTACAAGTTTTAAAATAAAGTTTAAATAGTGTGCTAGATAAAAAAATAAAGTGAAGTTAAAAAATAAAGTTTCCATTTGAGACAGTTTACAAGCTTGAAAATAAAGTTTGTAATAGAGTTCACTGTTGCGAAATAAAGTTTTAATAGTTTATGTGCTTCAAAATAGAGTTATAACAGTTTATATGTTAGAAATAAAATGAAGTTTCATCAGTTTACAAGTTAAGAATAAAGTTCTATCTGTTTGTATAATAGAAATAAAACAAAGTTTCAACCGTTAACAAGTTAAAAATAAAGTTTTAACAGTTTTACAAGTTTAAATTAAAGTGGCTTCAACTTTAATTACAAGTTAAAAATAAAACTTCAAAAGTTTACCAGTTAGAAATAAAGTTTCATCAGTTTACAAGTCAAAATAAAGTTTCAACAGATTATAAGTTAAAAGAAAAGTTCCAATAGTATGTGCATTAGAAATAACGTTTCAGCTGTTTGTATGTTAGAAATAAGATAAAATTTCAATTGTGTGTACGTTAGAAATAAAGTTCTATCTTTTTCTATGATAGAAATAAAACAAAGTTTCAACCGTTAACAAGTTAAAAATAAAGTTTTAAGAGTTTACAAGTTAAAACTAATGTTTCAATAGTGTGTGTATGTTAAGAATAAAGTTTTATCTGTTTGTATGTTAGAAATAGAATGAAGTTTCACCAGTTTACAAGTTACGAATAAAGTTCTATCTCTTTAAGTTTATAAGTTAAGAATAAAGTTCTATCTGTTTATATGTTAGAAATAAAATAAAGTTTCAATAGTTTGCAAGTTAAAAATAAAGTTTCAATAGTTTACAAGTTTTAAAATAAAGTTTAAATAGTGTGCAAGACAAAAAATAAAGTTTGAAACAGAATTTTTTTAAGGTAAAGCTGAAAATAAAGTTTTAATAGTGTACACGTTGGAAATAAAGTTTTAATAGTTTATGTGTCAAAGAATTCAAAATAAATAGTTATAACAGTTTATATGTTAGAAATAAAATGAAGGTTCTTCATCAGTTTCTACAAAAGTTAAGAATAAAAGTTCATTCTTTATCTGTTTGTATGAATAGAAATAAAACAACGTT
>CAJQUW010010715.1:0-82485 GCA_907163375.1 Prostheceraeus crozeri
TGACGGTATCTGATTTACACATTTATCAAAATTTAGACGGAATTATGGTACATTATGAAACAGATTAAGAATTTATGGTAATAATTATGAAACAGTACAATTATGGTAAATGCAATAATTTATAGTTCTATAATAGCCGTTATGTCTATAAACTAGAGCATCACATCAAATTTATCTCAAAAGAATTTGGGCCTATGTTGGTGCATGAAATTCAGCATCAGAAAACTCAGTGAATAGTATCAATTTTTGAACCTTGATCTTCCTCAGGAGACATCAGAGAGAACTACCTAACTATTTACGTATTCAGCTAGGCCGGACGAGTTTCCTCGGGCTTCGTTTTCTCATTGTGTTACCGGCCTATATCTGTCTCATTATTTTTTCTTGCTATGTCATCGATACGGGTTAACTCGGCTCAGTTTCCTCTCATGATCCTTCCCTCCTCTTCACACGCTGTCAGTGATATATGCAATTATTCTCATAGAGGTTATGATTATTCCATCGCTAGCGACTTAGACTCGGGCTCAGAAATTCCGGTCGGCAATGTGAAATAAGTACACACTGCGGAGGTAAAATAAAAACCCCATATTCTTTACGGATCAATGAACTGAGAAACTCTACCATGAAAAGGTTGTTGTGCCATGAAATGACCATTTTATCATCATTAGGTTCTCAATCAAACGATGAACATTTGCCATTAATGAGTGCAACCATGTTGAAAGATAAATGATACTTACGACAGGTGAACATTTTTCTCTGGAATTTTAAAAACACGATTGTCGAATTCAGTTGTGTGATTAGTAAATTGGTGAATAAATCCGGCAGCTGGAATGACATAATAAATTAAATTGAGTAAAATTTGAATTGAAATAGTAATGAAAGACACAGAAAACTTTACCATCAAGATAATACATCGTGTAACATTTACCATCTTTTGTAAGCGACGAAAAAGTGGGTCACGTTGGCCTTTAGCATAACTGTAATGTTGAAGGTTTCGTTACCAGCCTCGAACCGGAAATTCATAGACAAGCGTGTTATGTCCTTCTTCACAACCGCACCGAACACCCTACCTGTAAAGTAAGCAACGTGTTTGCATAGATTAACATGTATGCTCATAAGATTTTGTCTTCCTCATAAAGTAATCAAACTCTCCCCTCCACTGTTGCTTCCATTCATTCAAATTACTTTGTTTGACAAAGTAATTTTCATGATAAAAACAAAGTAAAGTTTTCTGTAATCCAGCTTCTTGGATTCGCATCATAAGAAGGGGATCGGGACGTTATTGATAGACTATATAATTGGAGGGTGCGTGCCGCCTGATGGCGGCACTAAGGGTTGTGGCTGTTATCTACTAAAAGTAATGTCCCATAAGCGCTGACAATGCTTACCCCCACTGTTCTCCTACTGTGGTAACATCTTTGTAAAAATGTAGTTTTTGATCCAAGAGAAACAGCGCTTACTTTTCGATAGCCATTTTTACAATTTCTCATAAAAATTTGTGTTAATAATAATATATATAGACGTATATTTTAATCAAGTAAAGCACCCCAATATTGAAAACCGTGAGACGAGAATATATCAAGGAAATTATACACAAGAAAGAAAGTAACTGAACAATGGGATCGTCCGTGATGAAAGAAAGAGAAGTCATTTTAGAGCAAATCCACTGTTGTACAATTTTGACATTGAAACAATGAAAGATCGCTCACGATGTTATGACGTAATGACGTTACAATAGGCAATCTAAATTTTTGTGAAAAAGTCATCAAGGGCAGTGTCAAATGATGTAGATGGTTCTCATTGCAAACAACATCGAGGAACAATTCATAGCTCAAAATCCGCCTCCGATAACTTAGGGGAACGAAATGAGTACATTCACAATTAAGTCCACATATGATCAAATGAATTCTCTTCTGAACTCGTTCAATTTGTAAATCTGAACATCTCAACAGACAAGTGAATAGAGGAGCTGCATACTCCAGTATGCTACGTATGCAATTTTGATAATAATGACAAGCTTGTTAACAGGTAGAACGTCCTTTAACTGGCGAAGTGCAAATAATCTTGATGAGGCTTTCTTGCATAGCTGGTTGATGTGCTGAGACCATGTCAGCCTGTCATCGAACATCACAACCCAGGTTGCGCATTTCTGATTATATCGGAATTGAACGAATACAATGCTCCTCCCTTTTCAGTTGTCGATTGAACGAGATGAACATCTGTTGGCACTTAGATTCTCTGATAGTCATCTTGTTCTCAATGGTCCATGCAACGACCTGATCATACACATGAGCAACTTGGGATGAGAGGCCATCTTTGAAAATTTTTCCTGCAATGATTATGTCCGTCGGCATATTTGATCAACATTGAACTGTGTAAGTGACTATTAACAACAAGGTCGGAGACAAATAGCCAAATATTAGCGGTCCAAAAGATGACCCTTGGGGAATGCCACTGGACACGTCAATCAATATGCTTTTTTTCTGTCACGCCAACGAACTCTCATGGGTCTGTTGTTTAGATAATTTGACACATAAGTAATCACAAAACTGCTGAAGCCATCTTTGATCATTTTCTCAATCAGAGTAGCGTCACAAATGCGGTCGAAGGCCTTCATTAAATCAATGCACACACCGTGACAAGCAGAAACATCCAGCTCTTGCAGACTTTTGGAGACATAAGTCTCAAGTTCTATCATCGCACAAACAGTAGAACCCTTAGGTCGATACGCGAATTGGTGACAGTCAAAGCGTTCAAGAAACTCAAGCCTAATCCTTTTCAAAAGGCACTTTTCGAATATGCGTTCAGGAATGGGAAGAAGGGATATCGGAATTAGTGATAGAAGAAGTACACGGAATTATACGAAGGAAGTGATATGCAATTATAATTGCATCATTCTTTATAATAGTTGAAAACACAATGTTGTTTGAATAGCACATGTTTTAGGATACTTCGATGGCAACGAAATTCAAGAAATTCATCACTATGATCATCTGTGAAGTAGCATAAAGGAAGGCGATTCCTTCGACCATGTGTCTTTATAATTCACGAGTCAGTCATTTTGTGAGATTTGCATTCGCGACAATTCCCGTAGCGGGAACAGTGGGTACGAACACCTACATACATGTAGTTAGACCAAGGTTGGACTCTGGGTTTAGCCTTGTCCTTGGGTGGTGTTGAGTGCTCTACCCAACGTTTTTAAAAAACGTGGGTCGTGAAGACAAATTTGGCCCAAGACATTGTTTTCGACTGAATTTTTACTGAGCTTCAATATGCGACTAGCCATTTGAAGACAATAGAAATAATAATTTTTTGAATTCATATGGGTAGCTTACATGTAGAGTCAACGAAAGTTCTATATGTTGTTATGCAAATTTTGTACGACAGCAGAGACAGAAGTTGACTTCGTCACTTTTTGATTCACAAACGCGTCATTTTTCAGAGTATTAAGAATGATTGATTCATTGCATCCACTATCCACTTGACACTGATTAAAGTCTCATTATTATACATTTGAAAACCTATCATTGAGATCACATCTGTCCTCTAGTCAGGATTTACCATGATATATGAGACTTATTGGATTTACTATCGTATGAGGCTTTTATCAACAATAAGAGCTGCGTAATTCAAACGCAATGCTACCTACATTCTTGTTCCTCTATTTTTCGACTTGATAATGCGCTAGCCTTGTCATGATTCAATCCACATTGTTATTCATAAAACATGAAATTAGTACTAAATGTAAAAAAACTTCTGAACCTGATAAAGATGACTAAATCATGACTCCCAAATTGTACTCTTTGAGTGCGAAAATATCAGTTGGCTACGCATTTTACAACACTTTGGGTTCGAAAAGAACAGCACTCAATTCACACTCATTTCAGAACTCACTTTAGTTCTCATTTAGTGAGTTGCATGGGACAATCATCACCACTTTATCGAAAAAAGCCATACGGCATACCGTATCTAACCCGCTATATCCCATATGCACAGCCATGTACAAACAGGCTAATAAGCACAAATGCATTTGGATCAGTAAAATATTCAAAGGATTGGAACGCAGTCGGTAAAGATGTATGAACGTTGGGAGGACTCAAGGCATTGTCGGAGAGATGTGCAAACACTGACCCGAACGCCGAAGCACAATTTTGCTACAGGAAGTATGAAGAACTGTGCTGACTGTAGTGATAGGTTCCCCTTAATGGTTAGCCTTCCCATCGACATTACACACACGTGAGAAACTTTACTTAGATCGTCTGTCTCTGCTGGGAAGACTAGGCATTATCATCCATTTCGATATGCGCCGTCAACTAGCAGTTGTACACTGGCTGTCGATAATTTTGCCGACAATTTTTGCCGATTTTTTCATACGTTCACTGAGAAGTGGGTGGTGACTACCAACCTAATATTTCAAAAGTAAAGGAACGCCAAGTAAACTTACATTACTACAATAGCTAACTATTTCCAATTACTACTCTAGGTCTGCTTCACGAAGCTATGTTCAAGGAACTTGAACTGTTTGCTAATTTTATTTTTTTAGAATTGTAATTTCTTTTCCATCCGATTTGATAAAGAGGCATTCGAAATATAATCAGTAATAAGATCTTTTTTATTGGCCTTGTCTATTTTTATTTTTTTATGAACTAATCGGCCAATGGCGTATATATATATATATATATATATATATATATATATATATATATATATATATATATATATATATATAGGAAAACGGAGAGTAAAATGCAAATGACTATATATATATATAAAAGATAGAATGACCAGCAGATTTCAAATAAATGTAGTATATTCTGCCAAGTATCTCGGCTTTTCAAGGCAAACTGAATACAGATAATGTAGATATACAATTAAAATGAATATGTATATACTTATATATATATATATATATATATATATATATATATATATATATATATATATATATATATCGGTAGATTGGTAGTGGTGGTCAGTGGTCAGCTGAGTAGGTGCCGCTCGCACCGCGCGTACGTCCCAGATCCGCTATTCTACAAACCAAAACCAAGACAAAGAAAAGTCGTTGTGTTGGAGGACCGGTTTCGATTCAAAATCTTTCTCAACTCCAATATGTACAAGGAACCAGAAAATGTGAAAAATATAGACTTAAATAGGTCTAGCGATTATAGTTAAACAAACTGCGTAAATTCTTGCCAGAGCGATAAGAGCCACGAGTCTTCAATCAACTGATTACAAAGGCGTACAACTGGTCCACTGCATTCGCTGTAAGGAAGCACCAAATTGATTACATTGTTGTAATCTGACGTCACGTTTAAACCATTAGGCACTATTGTCCGTAAACGTTTCATCCAAGATATCTTTTGTTATTGTTATCAATGTTCGAGGCCCGTAAAGGAAAAGTCATTCAAAGTACTCGACGAGTTAAAGTGCTGGGAAGCAGCGGTAGAGAAGCTAGATCTTATAGCGTTCACATGCTCAGAAATACGCTGACGAAGAGTCCTAGAAGTTTCCCCTACGTCCTTTTTGTAACAATTTTTATACACAATTGAATAAATTATGCCAGTATTACAACAATTCATTACAACGAACTTATGTCTATATACAACGTATATATACAACGAACTTATTATGCGTGAGAAGTAAACAGCATGAGAATAATGGGTCAATAAAAACACACTGGTTCAATGTTTACAAAGAAAAGCCCAAAAATATCATCAACAATATGGAAATTATCGCGAACTTCAACGAAGCCAACACATTGCAAATAGCAGAAGCGATAATGCGGTAATAATTAAAGAGCAAGATTCAAAACTTAATCAGAAGGATAATGGATTAACGCGTCATCTGAATGTCATCTAATGCTATGATCTCTATCTTTCATATCATTGAATCTACATTGACTTTAAATTTCTTGATGTATATGTACATATTTTTTTACTCCTATTTCTAAGGTTGTTGTTTGCAAATATTTTGTAACTAATCTTTAGACTTGAACAACATTTTGTAATTTATAAATGCTTGAAAATGGACCAAGTAAGGTCTGAAACGTCGTCTAATAAATTAAAATTTTTTGCGATAAAATGGTATTCATCTATCGTCATTACAAAGTTAATTTTTCTTAATTTTTTCGAACAAAGACCGTACTCCGAAGGTTCTAAAGTCATGTGTCGTATATAGTTATGCTTGTGAGGTTGATCCTCGCACTACTTATATTGGTAGAACTCTAAGACACTTGAATGCTAGAATCAAGGAACATAGTCAAAAAATGTCTGCGATCTCGGATCATAGGCTAAACTGTAGCTGTAGCTGTAACTCTAGTAACTTTAAAATCTTGGGACAAGCGTCCAATAACTTTGAACTGAATATTATGGAGACGTTATTTATTAAAAAGTATAACCCTAGTCTGAACAAGCAATTGAACCATGAAGGAACTTTTTTTAGCTGAAAACTTATTTAGCATTAGCAGTATTGCATCTCTTGTGCATATTTGTCTGTGACATGTCGATATGAATGATTTACAAATTTATGCATGTTTTCATCATTGTAAATGTATTTTTTACCACCTCTTACGCTGTAAAAATACATTTAAAGTGAAAGTTATAGATGATAACATGCATAATACAAAAAATAGGCTATAGATATAAAACGTTTCATAGATTTCTTGTAGATGAATTATTGAGCTTTGGCTTGAATAGATCTATGAAATATCTTTCTTTATATTTGCGTTCTATATCACTATATATCACTATCAATTTGAATCTTATAAAATGGGAAAATCTTAAAATGTCCCTTGCCACATTTCTCAAGATGTTCACTCAGCTTTATTTGTCTGTAGATGGGATTATTCAATTGCCGTTTGTGGACTCTAACTCTAGCTCTTAAGGATGTACCTGTTTCACCTATGCAGTATTCTTTACAGCCATGACAAGTTATAACATAAATCAGATTAGAAGATGCACAAGTCATATCACTTTTTATAACAAATGTTTTTCCATTGAAGTTATAAGAGTTACCTTCCATTAAAAATTGGCATGTACCACAACGTTGGTCATTACATCTAGTGACAGAAAAAATGTTAATATCATTTTCTAAAAAATTGATTTACACAGGATTTGTTTCAAATTTTTGGATTGCCGCTTGCTGTTAAAAAATAATGTGTCTTTGAAGATGTCTTTAGTCTGTGGATCACTTTTCAAAATTGAGTTAAAATGATTAATCATGGGAAGAACATTTATATTTCGAGGATTATGCGCGCATACAAAAGGAATCAGGGAATTGTTGTTATTTCTTTTTACATGTACATCATTATCATTTATTAAGGTTGAACGATCAAGCTGTAATGCCTTGGATATACCATCATCGATTAAAGAATTTGGATAACATTGCTTTTTCAAAAATGATTTCAAGTCATCAAGTCGATTTTTGCGGATTAATATATCGCTAGCAATGATACATATTCTTCTAGCAAGACTGTATGGAATTGAACGCTTAATGTGAGATGGATGACAAGAACCAAAATTCAAATATTGTTGCGCATCTGTTGGTTTATAAAAAACATCTGTGAGAATCCTACCTTCATTTTTAATTACAAGGATATCTAAGAAAGGGATCTCATTTTCACTGAATTCCATGGTAAATTTTATATCAGCATTTAATTCATTTAAAATATGATGGAAAGCATGTAATTCATCTAAATCAAATTCCCATATTAGGAAGCAATCATCCAAATAACGTTTCCAATTTTTTGAAATTGACTCTGTGAAATCTTCTCCCCATGTTTCGATGAGTCTTTCTTTTAATTTTACCTCCAAGTATCCAAGGGTAAGGGTGGCATAAGTGAATGCTACTTTAGTACCCATTGCTGTACCTTTTATTTGGATATACTTTGTGTAATTTCCGTTTCCGAATACAAATGTATTGTTTTCCAATATCAATTGTAAGCTTTCCAATATAAAGTCTTCAATAATTCTCCGACAAGTCAGATTTGGGAATTGTCTAAGACAATATTTCACAGCGGTTATAACCAGATTATGAGGAATATTACTGTATAGACTAATAACATCAAAAGTTACTAATATAGAAGATGGAGGGACACTTTTGGAAGATGATTTAAGAAATCCAAATCATCACGAACGAAGCTGTCAATATTTTTACACAGAGGTTTCAGAATTATATCGATGAATTGGCTTAGACGTTGAGTAGGAGAATTTGGACTTCCTACAATGGGTCTGAAAGGTAGATCTGGAGGATTTAAACATTGCACATATTCACATTTATGAAGTTTACTGTTCAAGTAAAAGTAAGAACTTACTACAGACCGAAACGTCTTAAGACAATTCTGAAACCATCAGTGCAAGCAAAATCCGAGCCGCATCATGTTGTCTACCAATTCACGTGCCCACATGACACTTGTAACGTTGTCGCTTACATTGGTTACACAACTAATGCCCTCGAACATCGCTGCAAGCAACATGTCTCGAACGGTGCAATCAAAGACCATCTGCAAACACACGGTGAAAAAGGATATATGGTTATGCTGAAGAACATGACTATCCTAGCCAAATACAACAGACAACGTGATCTTGAAATTGCTGAGGCTTTGCTCATCAAAAGCCTCCAACCCCAGCTCAATCGGCAAGATCAAGGTTTGACAAGGCGACTCTTAGTTTTATAACTTTATCCTTATTCTTCTTTAGATTTATTTATAGTTTTAGTAGATATCCTTCTATTAACTTTGGTAGTGTATCATTAGCTATCTTTGTATATATTTCAGGACATTGATTTTTCAAGTACCTAATATGTAGTTTGAAATTTGTTTCCTACTTACATGTATTATGTCCTAATTATTTCACTCCCTGATGATCGATAGTGTAAATATCCGAAGCGCCGGTATAAATATTTTTGCTGTGAACTGGTTTTCTAAAATCGCTTTTAAGTTTTCTAGTTCCGAAGTGAAATCAATTTATCGATCATTTGAAAAATATTACCTTAAGTTATCTAAAATTGATTGCGATTTGCTTTTCTGCAATACATGTTTCAAAAATTTATGAAGTTGTATAGCGTTTCTGATTATGGCAGATTTGTGAATCTTGGGTAACCCATAGAAATTACTGGTTTTATATTCAAATCTAATCAGATAGTCTTTTTCTTTTGACGTAAGACTCATGCCTAATGGTCCAAAAACAAGACGCTTTATTTTTGGTATGATATTGAAGTCATCATTGTCAGATATGCTTCTGGAAAAATTTGAATCTTGAAGCATAATAAGAGTAGAATTTTCATGATAACAACCGCACCACCTTTATCAGCTTCTTTGATGATAACTTTTTTATCTGCAGCAAGCTGACTTAAAGCTTTCTGTTCCTCATGATTTATGTTTGAATTTACATTTTTGCGATGCATATTACCGAAGTCAATTTTTTCTATTGAATCACATACGTTGTCAAGTAAAGCATTGTTTCCTTTTGGAGGGATAAACTTTGATTTGTTGCTCACACTAAGCTTCGTGTTTCTATGCTTTTATCATTACAATCATGAAAGTATTCCGTAAGTCTTAATTTGCGGGTATATTGTTTAATATCGATTTTCAAAGTTTCATTATTTCTTTTCGGAGTAGGGCAGTATTTCAAACCTTTGGATAAAATACTTATTTCACTAGTACTCAGAGTTCTAGATAATAAGTTTAAAACTTTTATGTCTTTTGACTCACCGCTCCTAGGGGGGCGGTGAAGAGTGAATACAGAGCGCTTAGCGTGGCTTACAGGAGATGAGAGAGCTCCCATTGTTAAGTCTTGATGTATGAGGCGAAGTTTGTGTAAAGGCGGATTGCATATTTATCACACAGCGATTACATCTTTATGGGATTCGAGGATGAACAGGATCTGTTTACTTGTGGGAATCGAAAAGGCAAAGATTGATGTACAGGATTTGTTTACATGTGCGGATCGCAAAAAGCATACTGTATTTATTGATGGGATGAATTTAATGACAGGATCAGTTTACATGTGGGAAACGCAACAATTGAATGATGTCTGATTTATCTTTGTGACATATCTTTCAAGACATATCATTACCTATTCAGTATTTTGTCAGCCACTATGTGTGGACTGACCCCGCGGTATTATTATGCATGTTATCATCTATAACTTTCACTTTAAATGTATTTTTGAATGCACTTGAAGATTGATTGAAATGAAAGCGCTCGTGCATCAATTGTTTTTGATTAGACTATTTGGGTTCTAGTTTTTCATATATATTACTGAATACTGCGTTTTACCTTTTATATTTTCTGTTTATATTACCAGTATTCAAGATGAAAACCCGAAAATCAAATCTGCGAACGTCGAAGTCAAATCTACAAACGATGAATTAACCGGAAAATGATGTGTTGGATACATTGCTGGAAAAGTGCAATGATTTAATTGAAAAAACGATGCTAACACAAGAAATTTTGAAAGAAAACTATCTGTACGAATGAGTTATGAGTTATTACAAGATCTGATAAAGATAAATGAAAAGAATTATGTAGTACCTGAAACCGCTGCAATGACAACAGAGAAAATGAAAATGAATAGTCAAATTGAAGAATCATCTACATCTAGCATCTTACAACAAGATGAAATGCGTAGAGAAGTATATGAAATTACTCTCAAGTAAGAGGCTGAAAAGACAAAATTGAAATTGAACTCATTCTGGGAGGATTGTATTCATAGACGAAAAATGACTTATTGGAATTATTTGCATAACAAAAATCTCGCCGAACATTATCAGACTTGGATGGAAAAAGAAGTACCTATACTTCCGATGAAATTTCGCATCAAGGAAATAAGAAATGAACCAAAAAAATGAAACAAAAATCAGACAAGACATTGCAATGGAACGGATGAAAGGAGGGATTCGCATTCTACTGACCAGGGCAGAAAAGCACAAAGCAAAAGTTAATGAATGTGATGCTGAATTGAAAACTGAAATTTTGAAATTCTCAAGTGGCATTGTGAAAGAGACTCTTCTTCAAATGTGGAACACTGATTCTAAAAAGGAAGAATCTTTGTCCTACAACCGATAGCGTATTATTAGATTATGAGAGGAGATATGGTTATAGCAATATAAAAACAAGAAACCCTTCCAATTTTGTGAGAAACCAAGAACTGAAAACCAATACGATTGCGAATAGAACATATGCAGCAGTTGTGAAACAAAATATTCCACATTACGGTGAAAATCATTCTACGAGAGTGAGATATACTTTTCCTCGAGAATCACAAAAAAATCAAAATGGACGATTTGAGCCTAATGTGTACAGAAATTCGAGATTGCCGAAACACAATGAACATTATCCACATCGTAAAACAATTCAATACCAATCCCCATTGAATCGAAATTTCCACAGTTCAATTCCTCATACAAAACACCAGCAAAATACTCAACTACGTTTTTTAGGAGGAGGCAAAGTGAATTGTGCTCGAGAAACCTTTATTGCAAAGCTAAGAAACAAAAACTTTCCATACAGAAGAGAATTCCAAGACAGTCGATTATCAAAATATCAATAATTGTTGAAAATTCATCAAACACACAATCAAAATCTCATGCTGATATTCATTCTTATGAAAGAATTAATAATTATGATATATCATTTATCGTCGAAGTGAAAGATATAAGTAAATTGGACAATGATGAAAAACGTCATGAAACAGTCAATCAAATGGTAATTCAACAAACTTGTGACGATGATGCAGAAAACAAATTCTCATACGATGATGAAAGTCATCCCAGTAGCCATTTATAATAGAATATAATGCTTACTAATTTAAATTATTAGTTGAAGTAGTCCTAATGAGGGCTGATGGCGTTCTCCAATCCGCAAGTGTACAAAGGCAATGCTACTGTAACCATTTGGATTAATCAGTTCTTAAAAGAACTCAATGTAGCTTTCTCGTGGCAACGAATTAAAATTGATCAGCTTTGGCCCAATATCTGGTAAAAATGGAAATCTTAAGACTTGTACTAATACCATAGATTCCAAACACTGCCGTATACACGTTCAAAACAGACATCTAATATACTGTACCGACTACAGATGCTGATAGTGGAAATAGAATAAGACAAGGGTCACCATATAGGTTAAGGAAATTAAAAATGGATATTATAAAACAACAGGAAACCGATGAATAGAAATTGGAAAAGTGGAGGTAAAATATGGAAATACAACGATGCTACTAGACCGATTACAGGTGAACTACATCTGACACTACACAAAGTGGATAATGGAGGTAAACAATAGAACTACAATGACACTCTACTACACCGAAAGCAATGAAACTATACACACTACTGTATACCTAAGACTACACATGGAAAATACTATTTCTTCACTTGAATTTGTTATCGCCAGTTTCTTCATCCGTCTATAGTACTTCATGTAATTCCACATTTCTTCATTTGAATTACAATACATCGACCACTACTTCAGCTACCGATTAAGGGATATAAAACATAATACTGCAGTCCGTCAGTCATCAGCAGGTACTCGTCTAGTTGTGTTTCGACCACTAACCTGAACACTCAAACCCAGACGAGCGGGGTCAGTCCACACATAGTGGCTGACAAAATACTGAATAGGTAATGATATGTCTCGAAAGATATGTCACACAGATAAATCAGACATCATTCAATTGTTGCGTTTCCCACATGTAAACTGATCCTGTCATTAAATTCATCCCATCAATAAATACAGTATGCTTTTTGCGATCCGCACATGTAAATCCTGTACATCAATCTTTGCCTTTTCGATTCCCACAAGTAAACAGATCCTGTTCATCCTCGAATCCCATAAAGATGTAATCGCTGTGTGATAAATATGTAATCCGCCTTTACACAAACTTCGCCTCATACATCAAGACTTAACAATGGGAGCTCTCTCATCTCCTGTAAGCCACGCTAAGCGCTCTGTATTCACTCTTCACCGCCCCCCTAGGAGCGGTGAGTCAAAAGACATAAAAAAAGACAAAAAAAGTAAGTCAAAAAGACATAAAAGTTTTAAACTTATTATCTAGAACTCTGAGTACTAGTGAAATAAGTATTTTATCCAAAGGTTTGAAATACTGCCCTACTCCGAAAAGAAATAATGAAACTTTGAAAATTAGACTTACGGAATACTTTCATGATTGTAATGATAAAAGCATAGAAACACGAAGCTTAGTGAGCAACAAATCAAAGTTTATCCCTCCAAAAGGAAACAATGCTTTACTTGACAACGTATGTGATTCAATAGAAAAAATTGACTTCGGTAATATGCATCGCAAAAATGTAAATTCAAACATAAATCATGAGGAACAGAAAGCTTTAAGTCAGCTTGCTGCAGATAAAAATGTTATCATCAAAGAAGCTGAAAAAGGTGGTGCGGTTGTTATCATGAAAATTCTACTCTTATTATGCTTCAAGATTCAAATTTTTCCATAAGCTTATCTGACAATGATGACTTCAATATCATACAAAAAATAAAGCGTCTTGTTTTTGGACCATTAGGCATGAATCTTACGTCAAAAGAAAAAGACTATCTGACTAGATTTGAATATAAAACCAGTAATTTCTATGGGTTACCCAAGATTCACAAATCTGCCATAATCAGAAACGCTATACAACTTCATAAATGTGAATATGTGCAATGTTTAAATCCTCCAGATCTACCTTTCAGACCCATTGTAGGAAGTCCAAATTCTCCTACTCAACGTCTAAGCCAATTCATCGATATAATTCTGAAACCTCTGTGTAAAAATATTGACAGCTTCGTTCGTGATGATTTGGATTTCTTAAATCATCTTCCAAAAAGTGTCCCTCCATCTTCTATATTAGTAACTTTTGATGTTATTAGTCTATACACTAATATTCCTCATAATCTGGTTATAACCGCTGTGAAATATTGTCTTAGACAATTCCCAAATCTGACTTGTCGGAGAATCATTGAAGACTTTATGTTGGAAAGCTTACAATTGATATTGGAAAACAATACATTTGTATTCGGAAACGGAAATTACACAAAGTATATCCAAATAAAAGGTACAGCAATGGGTACTAAAGTAACACTCACTTATGCCACCCTTACCCTTGGATACTTGGAGGTAAAATTAATTTTTTTAGAAAATGATATTAACATTTTTTCTGTCACTAGATGTAATGACCAACGTTGTGGTACATGCCAATTTTTAATGGAAGGTAACTCTTATAACTTCAATGGAAAAACATTTGTTATAAAAAGTGATATGACTTGTGCATCTTCTAATCTGATTTATGTTATAACTTGTCATGGCTGTAAAGAATACTGCATAGGTGAAACAGGTACATCCTTAAGAGCTAGAGTTAGAGTCCACAAACAGCAATTGAATAATCCTATCTACAGACAAATAAAGCTGAGTGAACATCTTGAGAAATGTGGCAAGGGACATTTTAAGATTTTCCCATTTTATAAGATTCAAATTGATAGTGATATATAGTGATATAGAACGCAAATATAAAGAAAGATATTTCATAGATCTATTCAAGCCAAAGCTCAATAATTCATCTACAAGAAATCTATGAAACGTTTTATATCTATAGCCTATTTTTTGTATTATGCATGTTATCATCTATAACTTTCACTTTAGATGTATTTTTGAATGCACCTGAAGATTGATTGAAATGAAAGTGCTCGTGCATCAATTGTTTTTGATTTGACTATTTGGGTTCTAGTTTTTCATATATACATATTACTGAATACTGCGTTTTACCTTGGGTCTCTTGCACAAACGATGGTTAGCTTATCCGTTGGGTAACTTACCTATCGACAGTTGGCTTGCACGAACGATGGGTAAATTACCCAGCGACTAAAATTTACTACGCGGGTTAAGCAATGTATTCAATATTTTACTTCATGTCTAGGGCTGTAAACCATTGGTTAAATATATAAGCTTCATTTAAATGTGTGAATCTGTTGCTGTTAGACATTCAGTTGTTCGTTTGACTATTAAGTTTCCACTATTACATGGATCCAACCGGTACGACTTTAAACACAATTGAAATTATGAGTGAGGGGATTCAAGCATCAAATCGGTTTTCTTCGACGTTATCAAACTATCGACGAAATTTACTCACTGACGAGTTATTTGATGTATGTGATGATATATTCTTCAAACGTTATAGGATGAGAAAACAAACTGTAATATCTCCTCATGATGAAATTCAACAATTCTTACCTGAACCCGCGAAATCATTTGGAATATCTACGATGTCTCAATTACTTATCACAATCCGATTATATAGTAGCGGAGGCTTTCACTGTGTTGTCGGAGATACGTTCAGCGTAAGTGAAAGTACAGTTTGCAGAATTGTTCATCGAGTGACCGATGTTATTTGTGATCTGAGACCCAAGTATATTTGCTTCAATTGTGCTTTAAGTACAGTTAAGTGTGATTTTTATAATATCGCGCAATTCCCTGGAATAATCGGCTGTATTGACTGTACGCATGTACGTATGAAGTTTCCTTCTACAGACGACGCCGAAAAAATTTGAAATCGAAAAGGGTGTGCTTCCATCAATGTACAAATGGTGTGCGATCCGTATATGAGATTCATTAATGTTGTATCACGTTGGGAAGGGGCGGCCCATGATTCACGAATTTTCAATAATTCATCTCTACGGTCACGTCTTGAAAACAACGAACTGAGAGGAATACTTTTGGGTGATAACGGGTACCCAACTTTACCGTTGTTACTGAGACCAGTGTTGAGACCCCAGACAGCCGCTGAACATCGCTATAACAAAAGTCACAAAAGGACACGTTGTATCGTCGAGCGTTCGTTCGGTGTACATGTACTTAAGCAAAGATTTCAGTGTTTACAATACAAACTGCGCTTCTCTCCCAATAGATGTTGCAATGTGATTCTGGCTTGTTGCATATTACATAATTTCACTATCGACCATGAGGACACATTAAGTCCTGACACAGCCGTCGATTCAGCGGACATCGAATCTTATGAGGAGACAGCGAATGAAAATGGGTCACAATCTCACCGAAGTCAAGGACATGCTTTCCGTGAACACTTCATTGAAAGACATTTTCGCCTCTGATATAATTCTAGAATTTTCCTGAACTTGTTGTAACACTCGTAATGATAAGCTTATGAAATCTTTATTTGCCAATACGATTTAAAGTTTATGACAGAAATGTATCATGAATGTTACTTCCACCTACACCGGTATGAATTATGATTAGATGAATTTAATCACACGGAGATCATTCATTGCTTTCAGTTCACTTATTCAAAATATCAGTCAAGACTACTCATATCACCAGAGAGCCACATTTAATTTTTCCTAAAAGATAGACAGTTGTGATACTGTTAAATGGTACTTATTTAATATGATTTTTATAAGATAGAAAACAATTTCCCAGTGAGAACACACTTTTATTATACATAGTCTGAGCCTTGATCTCAGGATATTGTAATATTGTTACAGGGATTCATTCAAAGTTCCGAGATAAGACATGTACGTACCGTACTAGTAAGGTTTGATTCATTCAAGTCACCTTCATTCCAATCAGTTTTACTGTCACATCGTCGTCGCATTGAATCATAAAGCCCCATTCTCGCCCTATGTTCCTCTTGATCAAAAAGTAAGCGCTGACGCAAAATCTCCATCTTCAATTGATGTTCCGATTGTGCAGCTTCTTTCGCATTGAATTCTACCTTCATTTTCTTAAAGGACGTTTGCGCGACTTCTTTACTTCCCTCCCTCTTACACCGTTCACTTGAGTCTTTATTCTCATACACGACATTGCGCTTCTTCTCTTGCATTACTTCCTTGTCATGTATCACTGCATCATCGTCATTTATTCCTGTTAGTGGAACGAGAGAACTTGATGGCAGAATTTCGAGGACCAATTTAGAAATAGCATCCATAACAAAAGAATTCTGTCCTCCGCCCGTTTTAAATATACCTCGCTTTTCTTCAGCGAGTGCTGTTTTCGCCTTCTTCTTCAGATCACGCCAAAGGTTTTGCAACTGTATAACGGTTCTATTCGCAAAGCCATGTTTACGAAAGTCATCACATATCTTCTCCCATTTCAATTGCTTGTTTGCCAACGAGAATTTATCGTAGGATTTATCTTCAATGACTGAAATATGAATTATCACTAATTCAATCAATTTAAATTTTTCCTCGTCTGTATAGTTGGCGCTTCTCTGGCGTTTGTCAGTCATCTTGCTCTCAGAATTGATAACGTATGACTGCAGGTATGAATTCTATGAATGAAAAACAGTGGAAATAGCAAGCAGCAGATAGTGTGTTGATTGGAGGACAGTGACAGTTACGTCAGTGACCTACTTAAAACGTCACACTGACGGTGAGAATGTTCATTGCAACGCTAACTCTATTTATACCAACTCTTACAACACCAAGCAACTAACCATCGTTCGTGAAAGCGAAATAAATTTAGTCGATGGATAGGACTACCCAACGATTAGTTACCCATCGATTAAACTTATCTGCTGGGTAAGTTACCTACGGTTCGTGCAAGAGAACCCTTTTATATTTTCTGTAAATATAAATATATCAGTGTCGTCGCGTGCTCCCAGACCATAGGCCTTCACTCGGCATTGAAATTCTATACCAGACATTTTTTATGTTGCAACATAAATTTTCATAAAAGTTGAATTTTTGATAACAATTTCCCGAACATTTTTTAAGGCCAAGTGAATGTGCACATGAGAAGAGAGCTCATGTCTCTTATCGCCTTACTCAAGGAGCTGAGATCACAAAGTCCCCTCTCTGTGGCAGACCGCATTTAATTCAATTCTATTTAACAAGTTCTATACAATCGTCAGCCAATTGTCACAGAACATAGCATGTAGTCCTTCTTAAGCTACGCAATGAATAAATATCATTCACGCGAAGAAAGCGATGTCAGTCAAGCGCATCGCGCTCTGAATAATAAGAAGTAAAAAAAGTTCAGTCTCAGCAATTGGTTTGCAATTAAATAATAATAATTAAAGTAAAAACACATGGAATGCACAAGCGCTTTCTTTATTCTTCAGATGCAAAGTGAAACAAAAAAGCAAGATCATCATATATTCAAATATACATTCATCATAGATATGGATGTTGCAAGGTAATTTACATAGTAGGACTCATTATGCTAAAATACATCAACGATATCTAATTTATGTACTAGATTGAAACATAGATTTAAGTATAGAAAAACATATATGCGAACTAATATAAAATGCATCTCATATTAAAAGTGAATGAATTCATAAGAAACGTATAAAAGTGATTCATGAATTTAATTTTGGATGAAAGCGATCGATAAAATATTTTTCTTTACATTTACGTTCAATTTTGTTTTCAGAAAAAAGCTTGTAAAAAGGAAAGATTGACATGTTGCCCCTACCACACGTTTCCAGATGTTCACTTAATTTAATTTGTCTATAGTTGGCATTCAAAATTAGTTGTTTGTAAACCCTTACTCTGGTTCTTAAGGATGTCCCAGTTTCTCCGATATAATAATTTTGACAGCCGGGGCAGGTGATGACATATACAACATTACTGGTATCACAACTCATATTACAATTTACATGGAAAATGTGTCTATCAAATGTATGAGAAGATCCTTCTTGTAGGATGTTACAAGTACCACATCTCAAGTCATTGCATTTATTTACTTTATGTACTTGATCACTTTCAAATGTGGATTTACAAAGAATTCTTTTCAAATTTCGTGGTTGTCGTTTACTATTGATAAAAGTAGTCTCAAAATTTTTTTTTAGTTTTATCGTCATTTTTCAATATTGAATTCACATGAGAAATAGCTGGTAAAATGTTCATGTTTCTAGGGTTGTATGTGTGTACAAAAGGTATGACAGAATCAATAATATTTCTTGTTACTTGTAAGAAAAAGTGATGAACGGTCAATCTTTAAAGATTTTGAAATGCTATTATCAATTAATGAGTGAGGATAGTCCTGTTGTAATAAGAATTGCCTTAATTCGTCCAGGCGGTTCCTTCGATTGACATCATCACTACAGATCATGCATATACGTCTCGCAAAGTTGTAGGGGATCGCTCTTCTAACATGTCGGGATGGCAGGAGGAGAAGTTTAGATATTGAAGAGTGTCAGTTGTCTTATAGTAAATGTCAGTGTGCATTGTTTCTTCCTCTTTAATCATGAGAATATCAAGAGAAGGGATCGCCTTGTCACTTATTTCCATGGTGAATGAAATGTTGATATCAAGATCATTAAGAATATCATGAAATCGGTTTAACTTTTCAACGTCAAATTTCCAAATAATAAAACAGTCATCCAAGTATCTTTTCCAGTTACTCATTACATCATTTGTAGTAGCCAAGATAGCTACTACGATAGCAAGATACCAAGATAGCAAGATAGCCAAGTGTTAGGTTTGCGTAAATTGGGGCCACTTTTGTGCCCATTGCGGTGCCTTTGATTTGTTTGTAGCATTTTTTACCAAATTCGAAAGTATTGTTTACCAAAACAGATTTTAAGCATTCTAAAATAAATGAATGATTGAAGCGACTGTCAATTGCGTTTGGGAATTGCTGTAGCCAAAATTTTACCGCAAATAAACCTAGGTCATGGGGAATATTTGTATATAAACTAACAGCATCAAAAGTCACCAACTTAGCGTCAATGGGTATGTGCTTAGGCAAAGTTGTTAAAAAATCAAGATCATCTCTTACATAACTTTCTATATGCACGCATAGAGGTTTTAGAATGATATCCAAAAAATTGCTAAGGCGTTGGGTAGGAGCTTTCGGGCTACCAACAATAGGTCTAAACGGTAAATCTGAAGGATTTTGAATAGCAACGTATTCTGAATTACAATGCTGGTCAAATTATTAGACGCAGTCGACAAAAATGAAGGAAATAAGTGAATGTGACCTTATAAAGGAATATTGATGTCAAAGATATATTTAACTTTAACTTTTGGTGTTAATTGAGTGTCAATGCCGTTCATGTATCAGTCTGCGCTGATAATTGCTATTTCTAGTATGATTGATGGATGAAAACTCGCTCATAATCCCAATAAAGATTGCATTAAATTTGTCTTATTTTTTCCTTTCAAATAAATATGACATGATCGCGAGGCACTTGCTTCCCACGATTTTAGATACGAATAATTGCTTCGTCAAGCACATTTTCTCACGCTTACAGCAGTCCTCAAAAGGAGAGATATCTTTGCCGTCGCTCATCAACGATGTTTATGAACGCTGATTGGCTAGAAATTGAATTTAAATCGTTGTTGCTGATAAAAGTCTGCTTGAATTTCCAGCACTCATTTTTCAATCATGGGACGTCTACGTGACATAACCGCTACCAAGAAATCAGCTATTTATTCATTGATCAAGAATACAGATTATTCAAACCGTCAAATTGCCAAAATGCGCAATGTGAGCGAATGTACTGTGCGTAGAATCAAGAGCCGTGGTCTGGCATCTGACTCACCGACCAGATACGGCAGTTCGCGCAATGGGAGATGTGGACGAAAACAAAAGATTTCCAATCGAACAAAATCCGTATTGATTCGAGAGATCAAGAAGAATAGAAGACTGACATCTACGCAAATTACAAGTACTCTACGTCAACATGGCGTCGAAGTATCAGCAAGAACAGTTCGCAGGAGATTGAATGATGCTGGTTATCACAGCAGAACAGCCCTTAAGAAGCCGAGACTGACTCAAGCAATGATGAAAAAGCGACTGGACTTCGCAAAAACTTACAGAAATTTTTCCATCGAAGAATGGCAAAAGGTAAGACACTTCATTATGATTACAAAATATTCGAATTATTAACTTTTCAATAGGCCTATACATGTATTTCTACAACAATCAAATTTAGACGGAAGTCAGGATTATTGTTTAAAGTTTTCTTCAATTTCAGGTAGCCTTCAGTGACGAAAGCACCTTCTGCTGCATCAGCGAATGCCATCAGCGGGTCTACAGGAAGTCCAGTGAGAGCCCTTATCGACCTGAGATGTTATCCAAGGTGATAAAACATCCTCCCAAAGTGAAGATTTGGGGCATTATCTCCGCGCATGGTCCCGGGCGACTTCATATAGTCGAAGGAATGATGAACGGAGTGCAGTATAATCACGTCGAGAATGCTACCGAGAATTGACAGTAGCATTCAATTTACGATAGAGTATAGTTATGATGAAATTAATTTCCTTGATGTCCGTCTATATGTAAACAAGGACTCTAATACATTGGAAACAGATATACATAGAAAAATAACTGATAGTCAGAGCTACGTACCTTTTGATTCAGGGCATCCTCGGCATATTTTGAAAAACATACCGTATTGTTTGGCTAAACGTATTCATAGCATTGTATCTAATGATGATAATAAGATGCTACAACTAAATCAATTAAAGTCAATTCTCTTAAAATTGAAATATCCTCCAAGCTTAATCGATAACTCGTTCGCCAGGGCTCGTAATAGTTCTGAGGAGAGTAGGTCTACAGTGGTCAACAAGAAGGAAGTTAAAAATGCTGTGCCGTTTATTTGTACTTTTAATCGCAACAACCCTAATGTATATACAGAGGTGATAAAACCTGTTACTCAAAGTTTGTGCTTAGTTGATCCGTTCCAGGAAATGCGTTTTTTCAGGTCTTATAAACAACCACCATCTCTGCTTAGGATCCTTAATAGCAATAATAGAAAGACAATTGAAGGTATTTCTCCATGCGGGGAACCGAGGTGTAAATGCTGTCCCACTTTGATTTTGGGAAGAACAATTAAGTTTAAGGTTAGTAGTGGTGGTAGAACCCGGCTTTTTACTATAAATAGAAATCTCACTTGCACATCAAGAAATGTGATTTATGTAATACGGTGCAATGCTTGTGGAGATTTCTATTTGGGTCAAACGGGAGATATCTTTCGTAATCGTCTGACTATCAATAGGCAGCAGATTGATCATGAAGAGTATACCATTCTAAATATGAGCAAACACATAGCTAGGTGTGCTAGGAATCTCACTTCGAAGTTTGAAGCGGCTCCCATCTATCTTTTTAATGCCAACGCCAGCCGCATAGAACGCGAAAAGAAGGAGGTAGATTTCATTTATTTGTTAAAGCCTCAGTTAAATATAGAATAATTTCTATGTTTTATTTTCTGTTATGTATATTTGAGTTTGAATAAATTATTTCATTCCCATGACTAGCCTGCGTAGATCAGGTCGAAACCGATCTGGAATTTTTGGTTTTTGGTACTTTGACTTTTTTCCTTGAGTGCTTTTTGGGTTACTTATTATTTGCCGTTTTGATTTTGTCATTTATTTAATCTATATATATATATACCATAAATGAAAAGACTCAAAGAAAAGTCATTACTTCCCGACCGGTTTCTGCCTGGCTTGCAGGCTACTCATGGGAAATGTATTTGAACTTAAAACAAACAAGATATATACATTGTTGTACATAGAAATGAAATTAAGTCAATTACAACGTTCATTCAGAGGAGGTTGCAGGAGCTTTATAATGGTCTTCTCTCTAATTTCGCGTTCTATGCGATTAGCATTCGGATGCAGTTGGTAGATAGGGGCAGCTTCAAACATTGGACACATATTTTTAGCACAAATTGCTATGTGTTTGCTGACGATTTTGATTCATTTTCCTATTTTGATATATATATATATATATATATATATTTACGCATAGAGTGCCCAGGCATTTCATATTCAGAAAGGAAAAACAATTTTTCTTTGACCGGACATGTTTCGATGTTCAATACATCATCATCAGCGGTGGAGTAACAAACAGAGACAGTTCATCTTTCTTAAATATCAAGTCACAACACATAATTACAGTTCACAAAGCTTCACAGTCGCACTTTCATACAATAAATCAATTGGTAAAACCTAAAATCTTAAAATCGAGCAATATGTACATACTATTTACAAAAATCAAAAGGCAGCATGTACAAATTTACAGATTTAGACAGAGAGTATAAGAGCCATTCCTTTCATTAGCAAGATTGTCATTGCTTTTTATCAAAATTGATTCAAGAATAAAGGGCTGATTGCTTTTACCTATTATCGAAAAATTTTCTATTTTAGGGCTATGCGGATGAGTAGACACTTCAGTGGGTGAAGGGTACCCCTTGAGGTGTTCAGAAATCCGAGTCGAGAGATGGCGCTTAGTGGCGCCGATGTACCGCATACTACAGCGGTGACAGGAGTATTGATATACAATAGATGATTTCAATTCACTCGGAATTCTGTCTTTATTAGGAAATTGAGCAATGAGCTTTTGAATTTTAAAGACCGGCCGAATTTCGATATTCGCCGGAAGAAGATTGTTGATGGAACGAATTTTATTTTTCATTTCTTTTTCAGCATGGCTAATGAAAGGAACGGACCAAGTTACAACTTTCTTCTGTAACTGCTCAGTTTCTGGCTGAGAGTCTCTGAGCTGGCTCCTGCTCTCAACACTCCTTTCGACCTTCTCTTTGATTCTGTTAATTGTTTTGATATCAAAACCATTTTCGGCAAAAATTTTGGAAATCTCATTAGCAGAAACTTCATACAGCTTGCGGTTCGAACAAATTTTGAACGCTCTATAAAACAGAGAGCGCATCGCAGAAAGTCTGTACGTCAACGGGGCATACGCAGAAAATGGCATATAGATGCCAGTGTTGGTTGACTTGAAATGAAAATCAATCACCAATTGCGAACCACAAGAAATCTTAGTATCCAAGAAGATGATCTCATCATCTTTGCTTAATTCCATAGTGAACTTGATGTTGTCATCAAGAGAGTTCAAAAATTCCAAAAAAGTTTTTGCTTGGTCATCATTATCAAATATAGCCAAACAGTCATCCACATATCTCCCATAAAACCTGGGAGATGGCCCCTGATAATCAGTAAATTTGGATTCCAGCATATCCATGGTGAAGGCGGCCATTGTAGGACCTAAAGAAGATCCCATGGCCATGCCATCCACCTGATAGTAAAGGTTATTATCGAAGGTGAAAAGAATGTTGGAGCAGGCCAGTTCAAGTAGAGATCTTAAAGCCTCTCGTTTCACAGGGAAATTGCCAAAATCAATCCTGGACAAGACATGTTTTATAGTTCTTTTTACCGGAATGTTGGTAAACAGGCTGGTGACATCGTAACTGCAAGCACGATAACTAGAGTTAGAATTTTTATCTGAGAAAGTTTTCAATTTTTCAACAAGCTGGAATGTGTCTTTCAGAATAAACTGTTTGGGTATATATTTTTTCAGTAAGGAATCAAGCCACTGTGACAACTTAGAAACGTAGGAATTGCGCATGTTCAGAATCGGCCGATACGGCGGATCACTCATGCTCTTATGAACTTTTGGAAGTCCATATAGCCTACATGGCTGAGATCCACTCGACTTGATTGACTGAAAAATATCATCACTTATCAACTTTTTGCTTTTCAGAACTTGCAACTTTCTGTTAAAACGGTCTTCCTCTAAAATAAACGGATCTTTTTTCGCACGTTTGTCATAAACATACGGTTTGAACTTCTGTTCATCTTTCAGAATATCGTTCAATTTCCGAACGAAATTCTCTTTATTGTCAACAAGGAAACCGTTTCCTTTATCGAACTTCAAAATGATAATATCCTTCTTAGAAGCCAACGACCTCACAGTTTTGAGAGTTTTTTTCCATTGATTTGGAACTTTATGCTTTCTGAAATAGGAACGAAAGCAATCTTTCAATTTGGAAAGAACCTCATCAGAAATACAGGAAGGATCGTTAGACTTGAGTCTGGCAGCTACAGACTCAGCTTCAGCCTTTTCCTCCATAATTCTCACAGAACGATGGGGGAAGCACATAGACATACCTTGACGGAGAATTTCCATCTCGTCTTTAGTTAAAGAGGCTGAGGAAATGTTAATCACAGACTGACAACGTTCAGTCTTACGCTGACTAGGAGGAAGAACAGGCTTTTGTTTTTTTATCAGATAGCTGATCTTTTTAGTATGAGTAGCTTCTATACGCTTCTTAGACTTTGATAATGTCTGGTCCAGGACTGACTTGGCAATCTCTTATCAATTGATTGCCAAGTCAGTCCTGGACCAGACATTATTAAAGTCTAAGAAGCGTATAGAAGCTACTCATACTAAAAAGATCAGCTATCTGATAAAAAAACAAAAGCCTGTTCTTCCTCCTAGTCAGCGTAAGACTGAACGTTGTCAGTCTGTGATTAACATTTCCTCAGCCTCTTTAACTAAAGACGAGATGGAAATTCTCCGTCAAGGTATGTCTATGTGCTTCCCCCATCGTTCTGTGAGAATTATGGAGGAAAAGGCTGAAGCTGAGTCTGTAGCTGCCAGACTCAAGTCTAACGATCCTTCCTGTATTTCTGATGAGGTTCTTTCCAAATTGAAAGATTGCTTTCGTTCCTATTTCAGAAAGCATAAAGTTCCAAATCAATGGAAAAAAACTCTCAAAACTGTGAGGTCGTTGGCTTCTAAGAAGGATATTATCATTTTGAAGTTCGATAAAGGAAACGGTTTCCTTGTTGACAATAAAGAGAATTTCGTTCGGAAATTGAACGATATTCTGAAAGATGAACAGAAGTTCAAACCGTATGTTTATGACAAACGTGCGAAAAAAGATCCGTTTATTTTAGAGGAAGACCGTTTTAACAGAAAGTTGCAAGTTCTGAAAAGCAAAAAGTTGATAAGTGATGATATTTTTCAGTCAATCAAGTCGAGTGGATCTCAGCCATGTAGGCTATATGGACTTCCAAAAGTTCATAAGAGCATGAGTGATCCGCCGTATCGGCCGATTCTGAACATGCGCAATTCCTACGTTTCTAAGTTGTCACAGTGGCTTGATTCCTTACTGAAAAAATATATACCCAAACAGTTTATTCTGAAAGACACATTCCAGCTTGTTGAAAAATTGAAAACTTTCTCAGATAAAAATTCTAACTCTAGTTATCGTGCTTGCAGTTACGATGTCACCAGCCTGTTTACCAACATTCCGGTAAAAAGAACTATAAAACATGTCTTGTCCAGGATTGATTTTGGCAATTTCCCTGTGAAACGAGAGGCTTTAAGATCTCTACTTGAACTGGCCTGCTCCAACATTCTTTTCACCTTCGATAATAACCTTTACTATCAGGTGGATGGCATGGCCATGGGATCTTCTTTAGGTCCTACAATGGCCGCCTTCACCATGGATATGCTGGAATCCAAATTTACTGATTATCAGGGGCCATCTCCCAGGTTTTATGGGAGATATGTGGATGACTGTTTGGCTATATTTGATAATGATGACCAAGCAAAAACTTTTTTGGAATTTTTGAACTCTCTTGATGACAACATCAAGTTCACTATGGAATTAAGCAAAGATGATGAGATCATCTTCTTGGATACTAAGATTTCTTGTGGTTCGCAATTGGTGATTGATTTTCATTTCAAGTCAACCAACACTGGCATCTATATGCCATTTTCTGCGTATGCCCCGTTGACGTACAGACTTTCTGCGATGCGCTCTCTGTTTTATAGAGCGTTCAAAATTTGTTCGAACCGCAAGCTGTATGAAGTTTCTGCTAATGAGATTTCCAAAATTTTTGCCGAAAATGGTTTTGATATCAAAACAATTAACAGAATCAAAGAGAAGGTCGAAAGGAGTGTTGAGAGCAGGAGCCAGCTCAGAGACTCTCAGCCAGAAACTGAGCAGTTACAGAAGAAAGTTGTAACTTGGTCCGTTCCTTTCATTAGCCATGCTGAAAAAGAAATGAAAAATAAAATTCGTTCCATCAACAATCTTCTTCCGGCGAATATCGAAATTCGGCCGGTCTTTAAAATTCAAAAGCTCATTGCTCAATTTCCTAATAAAGACAGAATTCCGAGTGAATTGAAATCATCTATTGTATATCAATACTCCTGTCACCGCTGTAGTATGCGGTACATCGGCGCCACTAAGCGCCATCTCTCGACTCGGATTTCTGAACACCTCAAGGGGTACCCTTCACCCACTGAAGTGTCTACTCATCCGCATAGCCCTAAAATAGAAAATTTTTCGATAATAGGTAAAAGCAATCAGCCCTTTATTCTTGAATCAATTTTGATAAAAAGCAATGACAATCTTGCTAATGAAAGGAATGGCTCTTATACTCTCTGTCTAAATCTGTAAATTTGTACATGCTGCCTTTTGATTTTTGTAAATAGTATGTACATATTGCTCGATTTTAAGATTTTAGGTTTTACCAATTGATTTATTGTATGAAAGTGCGACTGTGAAGCTTTGTGAACTGTAATTATGTGTTGTGACTTGATATTTAAGAAAGATGAACTGTCTCTGTTTGTTACTCCACCGCTGATGATGATGTATTGAACATCGAAACATGTCCGGTCAAAGAAAAATTTTTTTTCCTTTCTTATATATATATATATATATATATATATATATATATATATATATATATATACTACTTGGTAATTATGTCAAAACTCAAAAAATTGCTCAATTAAGATAGCAGGAAGTTGTATACCAAATTTCATGAATAAACCTCGTACTTCACTTTCGGTACTCCGAGTTTCATGTACAGTACATCTCTATACAACCGTCAGCCAACTGTCACAGAACATAGCATGTAGTCCTTCTTAAGCTACGCAATGAATAAATATCATTCACGCGAAGAAAGCGATGTCAGTCAAGCGCATCACGCTCTGGATGATAAGAATTTTTTTCGATGCTTGCACTTTGAAACTGGCTCACTACGCATGTTCAACAGATTGTCTCTTTTGTAGTTCAAAATGAAATATTTTTCACTGATGCTAAGGTCGCATCTCTTCCTAGTAGGATTGAATGGTTTGCATAATCTTTTAATGCTCCATTTTATTATCGGGTTACCGCCACTTTCTTTTATCCTCCAGTATTCCTTTGACAATTCTGTTTCGCTCTTATACTTGATGAGATTAAACGACCTTTTATGGTTGGCAAACCGCAGCTTAAAAGTTCATTCACAAATCCCAAAATAAACCTTATCTTTTCCATTCTTCTCTTCACTTTTTAATACTTTTATGCTGTGCGCATTAATTAGAGATTTGAAGCTATAGCTAACTTTCAATGTTCAATATTCAAAATTTCTTGGTTATGGTTGGCCGATTCCTTGAATATTTTGCATCCTGTAATATAATATAATATAATACATATAATCTAAATTATATGATATAATTCCTCGAAATTTAAAGATGCTCAATTTTCTGAACGTTACACTAAATCTCATATATGGAACACATAAGCCATATCGAAAACAAGATCAGGAAACTGTGTACATAAATACAAGATCAAACCATCCTCAATCGATTATTAAACAATTTTACCAATGACAATCGAAAGGAGAATAAGCGAGTTATCTTCAAATGAAACGATATTCAAGGAATCGGTCAACCATTACCAAGAAATTTTGAATAGAAATTGATACAAGCACAAGCTTGAATATCAAAGTCAAGACAATCAAGTTGGTGATGAAAAGAAAAGAAGATCAAAATATGTTATATGGTTTAATACTCCGTACAGCAGGACCGTATTAACCAACGTTGGCAAGTATTTTTTGATGCTCGTTGACAAGCATTTTGGGAGTGGTCATCGGCTCAGCAAAATTTTCAATAGGAATACATTGAAAGTTAGCTATAGCTTCAAATCTCTAATTAATGCGCACAACAGAAAAGTATTAAAAAGTGAAGAGAAGAATGGAAAAGAATGCAACTGCCAAAATAAAGGAAAATGTCCAATGGATGAAAAATGTCTCTCCATCAATATAGTATATGAGGCCACCATAACCAATTAAAAAAGCGAAGATCAAGAAAAAGTTTATTTTGGGATTTGTGAATGAACTTTTAAGCTGCGGTTTGCCAACCATAAAAGGTCGTTTAATCTCATCAAGTATAAGAGCGAAACAGAATTGTCAAAGGAATACTGGAGGATAAAAGAAAGTGGCGGTAACCCGATAATAAAATGGAGCATTAAAAGATTATGCAAACCATTCAACCCTACCAGCAAGAGATGCGACCTTTGCATCAGTGAAAAATATTTCATTTTGAACTACAAAAGAGACAATCTGTTGAACATGCGTAGTGAGCCAGTTTCAAAGTGCAAGCATCGAAAAAAATTCTTATCATCCAGAGCGTGATGCGCTTGACTGACATCGCTTTCTTCGCATGAATGATATTTATTCATTGCGTAGCTTAAGAAGGACTACATGCTATGTTCTGTGACAATTGGCTGACGGTTGTATGGAGATGTACTGTACATGAAACTCGGAGTACCGAAAGTGAAGTACGAGGTTTCTTCATGAAATTTGGTATATATATATAGCGTTAACCCAGTGCTCTGAGTTCCATTTAATGTTGATCCACCGATAGTTTCATATTTCATATGTAGGTCATTCCACGTGTTTAGATAGGACTCCGACTCCGGGTGGCAACTATATAAAGCCTAAACATCCATCATAGATGATTATAGGCTTTCCTGAACGCATTCTTAGTGATCATTGCTGAATCAATTATCAATCATTTATGACGAAAGTTTATGAAATGTTGCTTTAAGTTGGATAGATATGACTCGGCTCCTCCATTCTTGTTGATGTGTGCTTCACACGGTTTTTCTCCAGTAATTACCAGGCAGGAAATCCCCATCCTTCTCCAAAAAATATGAGTACACATTTTTTGGAGGAGCAATCACACACAAGATTAACGTGAGGGCTTCTTTTCTGTTTCTGATGTGATCTTTGGTGCGTAGGTGTGATCGAGGCTAGGAAGGCTTTTCTTCTCTATTAAATCACCGAGTGAAAAGACAATCCTTTTGTCACTATCACGGTTCATTCCTTCAACTATTGCAAGTTTTGCATGCACTGCTGTATCTGTACTTTTGTTTGACGGAGAGAGTTGACATCAAGACAGTGACGCACTGGGATAGTTACTTTGTTTGTATTATATTTCGGGTTTAGTCATAGGCCGAAGTTCGAAGTTCTATCATTTGATAGGACTCCGGGACTCCGACTCCGCATCCCTGGACAATGTCGATTGATAGAGCATATCTAGTCCAACATAACTGGAACCTCGTAACTCATATTTAGCTCTACTGCAATATATCGAGCTTTCATATATAACATCTATTAAAGGGAATAATTTCCTACCGCGCACCAACTTAACGCTTTCAAGTACCACTGTACAATAAATGCTACTTCTCGCTACTTATACCATATTGACAAAATATATTGAAAAAATGTACAAAACCAAAATTGGTCAATTTATACCACTTAAACTATCGGTTACCTGATCAAATTTCTTCAACAAGTAATTGAACATGTTTCTGAGTTTCAGTATCAATTTGGAGTCAGAGCTAGAGAATTTCAAAATTTTGGAAAAAATCAAATTTCCAAAAATAGCTCTAGATCCCGCTTTATTCAATATTGGAAGCTAATATTACGGCTTTGGTGTTTTCTGATGCATAGCAAACATATATCCGAAAAGCAGCAAAATCGGAGACTTAGTGCTACATGTCATTGGGTGAATCGTCGTGGAATGACGCATATATGTTTCGGCCATTTACAATGTCATCTTTAGGTGAGCAAAAATGTGTACAGCATAAAATTCTCTTAAATATAAAATCCACAGTTACATCGGATGACGAGTCTAAAATCAATCGCTTACGTTAGTGGATTGGTCATCCACTGCAGTCGCAGAAGATTCTCGTAGAATCATGAAATGAAATCAATTCAGATTACAATTATAAATTTAGGCATAGATTCATGGAGCTTCCCGTTTATTCATCAGTGTTTTGTCCGATTTCTTTGATAGAATAGATTCCAGATATCTAGGTTACCTCGTTTAAGAACAACCTTGAAATTATCGTTAGATAGTGAACATACAAGCTAATTTCAGTAAGCGTTGGGCACTTGTCATAATGTTCCCAAGAATACTTATAGACAAGGTTTGACTTGAGCTCAACAGACACTTTGTCTTTGTTAGCCAAGAACATGCTGGTCTTAAGAGTCTGGAAGACAGGGCGACTTTTGCAACTTGAAGAAATAATTTTGTTGACATATTTTATATGTTTTCTTAAAGTACTATTTTCTCATTCAGCGATGAACTGGAAGCCCCAATTAATGGCATCTCTTTTGTCTAACTCAATGTGTGGTTGGGAGTGCGGTTTTCATATATCGCCTCAACTTCAAGACCAGTATGTTCTTTGCTAACAAAGACAAAGTGTCTGCCGAGCTCAAGTTGTACACGGTATCCATTTTTGCACACAGTAACTGGTTTTTAGGTTTGTAAATTTAACGGGGAAATTCATGATAGCATGTCGTATTGGTCGGCAGCATCCACTACTTATTACTTGATTTCAAGGACTCCCATTCCGAATTTGTATTGCTTCACTCCTGCCTTGCCCTGCCAACAACATCTTCCTCCCTCCGACATCATCAATGAGCTCGCGCGCCTCTTTTTGACGACCTATAACGGCACTCTTGACTTAATTATGGGCACCAAGTCATTCTTCCAGTCTCCTGTGGCGGTTTTGACCTTCGCGATGCAATTCGTCATGCACCTGCCGCCTACATCGGCTTCCTTACCATGAGCATGGACTTAATCCAGAGGATTGTGCGGAATCACAACATGGTTACCCTCCTTTCCAGCTCCACGATCACGCAGATCTCATTAACGCCCAGCTTCATTGCCATATCTCATCCTCAATCAGTGACTTCTCCAGCCCGTCTACCCAGAAAGGACAACGACCATCATCAAGCTCTCATAGCTACCGTCAACGACACCCGCTCAATGCAAGGCTACAATCCCTGTCCCTAGCGGTGACTAGCTCAACGCCATCCTTTCAAAGGATCTCGGACTCT
The DNA here is from genome assembly GCA_907163375.1 of Prostheceraeus crozeri. NCBI lineage: Eukaryota > Metazoa > Platyhelminthes > Polycladida > Euryleptidae > Prostheceraeus > Prostheceraeus crozeri. The sequence continues at coordinate 31,892 of CAJQUW010010715.1, forward strand.
AATTACACCGCCTGGGGTTGAGGAGCTCTTCTCTCCACCCCAGCGGCAGTCCTATCTACCCTACAAACTATTTGTGTCTCCATGCCCTCGCTAATTGTTTTGTTTTGAACCTTCGTTCACCTTTCATGGTGTTTGTGTGCTTTTGTGTTATTGAGAAAAAATGTTTAAAAAGTTTGAAAGTGAGCTATTAGGTTGTGAAAATGCCTTGGTTTGACATGATTATGTTAAGTTGGGAAGAACCAAGTTTTGTTCGATATTCAAAATGTAAAATGTGCAATATATTTCGATCAGCACTTGCTGATCATCTTCAGGCATTGAATGATTCACTTGCCTGAAGATGATCAGCAAGTGCTGATCGAAATATATCGCACATTTTACATTTTGAATATCGAACAAAACTTGGTTCTTCCCAACTTAACCCGTTAATACCCGAATCGAGATGTGGTGAAGCTATATAGTAAAAACATGCTATTTTGGTAATTAATCAACGATGCAAACATGCCATTGTGTTAATTATCTATATTTTTCAAAAATTGGCATTTTTGGACTCTGTGAGGGTGCATGGGACTGAATGGCCCCGTCAAGATAATATTGTAAAGTATGCATTATTTCACATCATTTTGAAGGTATTGCACAAGTCATTTTATTGAAGATATTTGTTTTATAAGACGACAATAAAATCAGTCTAGAAAATTAATCGTCTCGTACTTTATTTTGTAATGTAGGCCTAGAGACTAATTTCATATCCAATTTTTCACACATGTATTGATAGAAATGAAAACAATGAGCGATCACAAGCGATGACTTTATAAAGCATGCTGAACCATACTGAACATTTGATCCACAATGTACTGCATCACTTCCTCGTCAAGAAACAAGTTGTATAAATCAGTCGGACTCTTTTCGGAGAAGTCAATGCCAATCGGTGGCGTCCAATCGCGTTCAATTGGTGCGAGTCGAAAGTCTTTCCAGACCCTCTCTTTCTTTGTTGGAGGGCGAGAAGGTTCTGGCTCATCAATTGCAGATTCTGGCTCATCAGGGAAGTCATCAACGTCACTATCATCACCACCAATATGAGTGACATTTCCGTCCATCGTACACATATTCGCCTCTGCTCCAGCCAGCAGCTGGCAGCTGGAGAAATTGTTGATTGAGAATTCGTCATCACTGCTGTCTTCGTTACTGACGTTTCCGTCCGGAGGTTGGATGAAGATGTCAGCCTCACGAATCGTCACTCATTTCTTCTATCATGCTCGCCGCTTCATCCACTGTATATCTGAAAGAAGAGAAGTGACTATCGTCAGGACATGTGACATGACGTCATGATAACATCTGGTGAAATACTTTGACTGACATCCTATAGTGGTCTAGTGGCTACACTCGCTAGCCAAGGGTTACATGGCTCTGAGATCGACTCCTGGTGACGTCGAATATTTTCTTCATTTTGCGTCTTGATTAGCAGATGCAATGCTGCTGCTACTTGCCTACAACCTCCCATAAAATTGCATAGATTGACTTTTTCAATACACATACTGTACAGTTTCATGTAGTTCTTATGACTCAGTAGGTATCGGTAGTGTTTTAGAAAGCTTATACTTGTGTTTCAACTTATTAGAGCTAATATCAGACATATCCTGCACCGGATAGACAATGTAACTTAACATTATTCTGTAGATTGAAGAATATATACACTTCTCTAACATCCATAGATATTATAATCTACAAGGGCCTTTTCAGTCCCATGCACTCTCACAGAGTGCAATTTAAATCAAACGCTAAGTTCTATATTTTTCAATCAAACCTAAAACTTTAGAAACCGTTTATTAGAAATACACAAAAGTAGAGCTTTATAACGTTTGGGAATATTTTCTACGCAAAAAACACTGCAAATAACATACCGTCTCTTCCTCATCCTGGAACTCGCCATTTTGAAGAATTTATTCGAAATGAAATCAAGCTTGGAGCTGAAGCCGGGCATCAATTAAATTTTTTATGCATATAAACAAAATAGTTGTTATCTTGAAATGTCATCTCAATGCTGTATCACTGCACTCATCCCTTTGTGTTTGAAAAAATGGAAAAAAATTGCACTCTCCCAGGGTGCATGGGATTTAATGGGTTAACATAATGAGCTATTAGGCTTCTTTGAATAAAACATAGATATTCCTTACAGCACAAGGAGTTTGAATGTCGCAGTTTTGCTGAACAAGTAAGAATACAGCATTTTCAGCCAAAGGAGTCATAATTTGGTGATAACTTCACGATATCACATTTTTTTCCTTTTTCACCAATTTTGATGACTAGTATATCAATAGAAAGCTCTGAAAATGCTCGTTCTCCCCGTGACTGGTACAATGTCATATTTCCATGTTTTCTTATCGACAAATGGCGATTTGCAAATTGACTGATTTTCTAACTGTGAGCACTACTCCAATAAGATAATGATGTTACATGAATGAAAATCGATCGGGACACAAGATACAAATATTCATCGTCGATGCAAAGAATTGTTAAGTGAGCACAATAATGGGATATAAGGTTGACTTCGTCTAAAAGTGCGATTGCAGCTCAGTAAAAACCGACCAGAGGAAGACATTTCCTGAAGCAAATCATGTAGAATATGATCATCATCCATTACTTTGCTTAAAAATGTCATTGAAATTTCTATTCTCCGACTTTCTAGAGAAGGTAGACACTCTTCTCTGCAGCTTCCCACACACATGATTTTGTGGGAACGGCTCTGTAGTCGCTTTAGGCGATTCGAATCAGACACGGAGAGTCCAACAAAGAGCATCGCACAATACTCGATAATTGACTGAATAAAACTGAAGCAAACGGTCTTCAAATTCGCAGTCAGTAGGACAGGACGAAGGATGCGAAGAGCATAAAACCTACAAAAAGCACATTTCACAATATGCTTCAAGCGTCCATCAGGTTCCTTTCGTGTTAAAATTAACGCCTAAAACAATATTCGCCGGAATCACCCGAGAATTATTTGGTATAGTCAACGACTTGCACTTCGTTATATAAAGTTGAAATTCCACTGAATTTGACCAAGAAATGAGGTTCTTGTGGTATGTGAATATATGCTGGTTATCATGGGATTTGAGCAGAGGGAAACAGAGAGTCGTGTCATCAGCATATTTGATTAAGTGACAATCAGGAGAATTTATTTCAAAATCACTAGTGGCAAGGGAATACAGGAAAGGCCCAAGAATCGAACACTGGACTTCCGGACGTGACATTCACCAAACTACTAGACGTCGTTCCCACTTGCACAAATCGCCTCCTATCATCAGTCAAATAGTTCACGATCCAGCGGACAAGACCAATTGGAAAGTTACAGTCAACCAGTTTTTGGACGATCTATTCGCTTGTCAGAGTATCGAATGCCTTTGAATAGTCAATAGCACCTTCTGTTGAAACATCATCGCGGCATCTTGAGACATATTCATGCACAGATGCAAGGGCACATAAAGTCGATTCGGTATAATTAAATTCGGTTGCGAATTACCGCAATATTGAAGTAACATATTTTTCATCGAGTCAACTACAAAGCGCTCTAAGACTTTGCCTGCAGTTTTGTTTCAATGGAATAGGACGCATATCGTGCAAAGAAGGATTGGCTGACTTAGGAACAGGGCATATTGCAGTTGTTTTCCAGATCAGCAGGCCTTTTCGGGTTGATATCGATGCTTGTTTTCCAGATCAGCAGGCCTTTTCGGGTTGATATCGATGCTTGTATCAGCTTCGAAAGAGAGATGGCAAGTTCAAAAGCGAACATTTTTATACATCACAAGCGGTATATCGGGAGATGCCTTGCCTTTTGGCATCTTATTCAATAAGCTTGACTACCCCTTCAGGAGGGAGTGACAGGAATATCCAAATAAAGTCATCAATCGAATCAAACTTGCTCAAATCTGATAAAGAGAATAGCGATGATAAGTGACTATTAGTAGAGTCAACTACGTCCTGTAATGATGAATATTGAGATAATAAAGGCATCAATGGATTATTTGACTTCTGTGTGCCACGAACAGTGTTCACGATGTTTCATAGATTCATTTTTCTTTACCCAAATCATCTTGGATTTCATTATTTCATTTTTCACTTTGATATTTACATGATAGTATAATGAAAGTTGCGTGCTTGATAAGCCTTCAGTGCTGATTGATTAAATCCTTAACAATAGGAGTTATCCAAGGCTTGTCTCTTTGAGTGCAACAAACCACAGAAAAGGGAACAGATGAAATAAGAGCATAATCCAGTACCGAATGCAATCGGACATATTTAGCATCTAACGACAGATTTGCATCATCCAGAAAAGACCAATCTATTTCACCAATATGAACTGCAAAAAGATCTACATGAGATGATCGCAAGTCATAGACCCTTTTGTAAATGCAATGATGATCTTTTGGTTTGATGAAGGGAGCAGCAAACAAAGACGAATGGAGCATTTTCGATTTATCAATAGGCGAGCATATTTCAAGATGACAAGATTCACTCAAAGACTCAGATGTCAGAATATAATCCAGCTGAGAATCTCCATAAATGGACATTACTGAGATTACATAGATTAAAGGAGTCCTGGATATTTTTGGTGTCAAATCGGTTAAGATCACCACAAACAACTACCAAATAATCAATAAAACTTTCCTGAGATTTATCCGTGTGTCGTTATAAAATCGTTAATCATAGCACGATCGCGAACATAGGTGACAGGAGGTAAGTATAACTCTAGCAATATGATTCCTGCGAAGTGGAAACATGACATCAAACATTCAAAATCTGACGGATAATGACACGGAATGCGTTGAACCGGAAAAATATTTTTTACGCAGATAGCTGCACCACCGTCAATCCTGTTCAAACGATCAGCAGGATGACACACACATCCATCAATAGAAATAATATCCAAATCATGGGAGTCATTCAACCACGATTCAGTTGCGACAAATACGTCCACATTTTCAAAGATATAGTTGTTCAAACCTCATCCAATTTTGGATATACTGAACGACAATTAGCTAAAAGAATAGATGGAACAACAGCAGTCGACTGCAATATTTCATTACTTCAAGTTGAAATCGTCTCTGAAAATGCTGATTTTGCTGATTTTGCTGATTATTCATTCTCTTCTCTGCGACATAATTTCGATGGTTCCCTCCTAGTCACCACCACAAGTAACACACAGAAAGCGGGGTCTTTGGGATGACTGTTTACCGATACGACGTGTGTCCACGATTTTAGGAGAAGATATATTAAAAAAATTGCAAAGGGACTTAACATCTACCTTGTCCTTTTCGATGCGGTCGGAAACACTGCCCTCGGTGATTTCCGGTAAGCCAGAAATAATGACATTATTTCGCTTCTTCATTTTCTGATCAAAATCCTCCATATTATTACGCAGTGTTTCTGTGTTGCCACAGAAAACAGCATTGCAGGGCTGCCGTGGCGATGGGAATTAAATGGGTATCCCCATCCCAATGCGCATATGATGCGGATGGGGTGGGGATGAGGATTGATATTTTACCCATAGGGATCCCCATATATGAGGAACTCAGAGCTTATCACTGTGTTGATAAAATTACTTCAATAATTGAAGGAAATGTGCATGCTGTGCTACATACACTTGTCGTCACCGTCCAGAAATAGTGTCTCGAGCGCTCAGCTAACTTCAATTGAACCTTGAATTAGAATTAACTATCCACCAGCCACTCATGTGACTTTCGAAGACTTGTGAAAACTAGGGATAACGAATAGCTGAGATTCTTGACTTCCCTACAGTACTTGAAACTTTATCAGAATATGTACAACAAAATTTGTTAGTTTATTGCTTCGACAATTTACAATAACAAGAGTTTTGGTCTTAAGTTTTATGATTTTCTGAATTATCATATGGAAAGTAGAGGCGTTATGTTAGTGGATTCTTTTATGAGCAGGTATAATGATCATGACATAGCTGCATGTAGACTCCTAATGGAAATGTACAGTTGAAATTTATCAAATTATTTTTTTGTTCTGAAATGAAACAAGGTCATATTGAAGCCAAAGATAGTTAGATAACCAAGAAACACCACGTAAACACTAGGAATAATCATATAGAAATAATTTAACTATGCACAAAATACCGAACATCGCAATAGATGCAATTACACTGGGGACATGGAAAGCCCTTCATTAACTTTTATAATACTATATGTAGTACCATATAGCCTTATGCCTACCTTCATTAATAAGTTTTGAATACTTTATATACAATGCCGATACCAACAAAAATAAGTACATGCATTTTATTTTCAACATGTAGAACATCGCAATCGTAGGCATATCTTTGGTTCATATGTAGGAATATGATAGCAACTCGTGTGGGGATATGAGGATCCTCAAAAGGATTTTGCATGGGGGATGGGGATAGAAAATCCATCCCCACGACAGCCCTGAGCATTAGACACTTTGTTCAATTTGGCTTTCCGTTCATTATTTTCTCTTTATAATAACTCTACATTATATTTCAACTGCATAACTTTGTTATTCAATTTTTCCACTGATTCAGAGAGCTAGGCAATTTCAGATCGCAAACTGGTAATTATCTGAGTTTTTGTTGCTTCAAGAAGGAATTTCATATCATTTATGGTGATTGACGTGGAACGTGTTGTACGTAGTGTGGTCATGTTTTCTGATAAAGAACGAAAGAAAGAAACCAACAGACAGGGAATCGAGCACTAGAACCTTGGAATGCAAACCCGAATCACTACCGTCTGGCTACTGTGACAACGATCAATCGCACTAAAGAAAACTTATTGAACTTGAAAATTCAATAAAGTGAATCGACACCGATGAAATCGATCAAATAATGACACCACGCAGACAGCCAAGACGGAGGCAGTTAACTTTACTCACAATGAATTCACAAAGGGGAGTACGAAATCCAAGTTTCACAGGAAAAGACGTGTGGAAACAGAAAACGAATTCCCAAATGGCGCAGGCCACCGATAGACGATTCGAATGATATAAAAATATGATGAAAAATGAAAAATCTGAAGAATAACAATGATGAATCACAATGACAATGACAAGGATTATCACAATGCAATTCAGGAAAGAGCCGACACGATCAGCACGTAGCACGATATGGTGACAAAGTACAAATAGCGGATTCAAGTCTATCATAGCTCATTTGAATCCTGAGAATACAAACTTTCCAAAGATGCATCGATCGCACTTATTGAGTGATTAGACATGTTTGGAGGGATGAAATCGATTGAATTTCAGCGAAATTTAGATGGTCCGCTTTTTGTAATCAGCTCTGTATATTATTTCAATGCATGCATAGGCCTACATGATATTTAGCATGTAATGTATGTTTACCAGATGTGATTAATATGAAACATACCTCTACGGCATGGCTTTGTCATTTCTCCCAACGACGCGTTCATGGATTTGCATCTTCCATCCTTAAAAATACTATACAAGGTTTGATTTTCTAAATCCAAAATCATCTTTACACGTCGCTCTTTCGTCACGTTAGCTGTCAAATAGTGAATATTGTCAACTGCCATTCTCTGCAATCCGTGGTGCTGAAAAAACGTAGCATCTCTCCATTTATCCTAGAAGAAAAATAAAAGCCCGAATGGGATTAAAGGCATCGCTATGATGTGGTATTAACTTACAATCAATTTCTAGATCCAAGGATAGTACATCGAGAAATGTAAATTACTAGATCCATTACCACAAGCGTAAAAAACATGCTATAATTTTGAGCATGTAGTAAATATTCGTATTTGTACTCGTACTTGCAAAATTGATATATATAAAAAATGTGTTTGAAAGATTTCTGTATACATCAAAACCTGAGAATTGCGGGCACTCAAGGGATTTTTCGAAAATGGTCTCATTTATCAGGTCAGTCTCAAATCACCAAAAAAGCGAAAACTAAGCAGACCTATAATCAAAGGTGGACAACCTGTACCTGCATGTGCGGATAATCCGCGCGGATATGAAAATTTGTTATTTTCCGGATCGAACATTTCGGACTTTGCGGATGCGGATCTGAAAAATTAAGTTTTGTCTACCTTTACCTATAATACATGAAGGTATTTTTTTGTTATTAGTAGGTACTAAACATCAAGTTAACTAGAAATAGAAACGTAAAAGCTATATACTCGTAGAACGAAGTTAAAGCAATAGAAACGGTCAAAATTTAAGTGATGGCTTCATTCAGAGACTTGGTATGGCTTTCATAATAGAAATTGCAAGGTGCAAACATTTAACATTCACGGTAGATAGTTTTTTGAAAAAACTTCGCATCTAAAATTTCTTCATATTATCAGAGAGATATCTTCAACGTTCTCATCAGTGGCAGTAAACGGATCCATGTCATTAGCTGAAATATCATTCATAAGTTCCATCTGCCTTCTCCGATAACTCTCCCACCTACACCTTGCGATAACTCTTCAATGGAAGGAAGTTCATCAACCTAAGAGGTTCGGGAAGACCAGCGTAGACTAAAGCTGCATATGCAGAGCTGGTCTCAAATATGTTGATTGCTTTCAGAATCCTTGGATGCAACATGAGTATCAAAATGCATTACATTTTCTCACACATGGATCGGTTTCCAGAAAATCTGGGATCTGTGAGCGATGAACAAGGGGAGAGATTTCATCAAGACATAAAGGTGATGGAGACAAGGTATCAGTGACGCTGGGATGCAGTTATGATGGCTGATTACTGCTAGAATCCAAAGAGAGACATCCCTGCAGCTGAGCATTCAAGGAACTGCAAAATACGGAAATTCATGCCCTGACTTTTTTACAATTGCGATTTTCTACCCAGATTGCATGTGCAAGTAGGCCTACATGTATCTTATCCTTTGTCAATAACTTTTATACAAATAAGTGAAATTAGATTTTGTGATACCAATTCAATACATTCTTTTATAATGTATCTTTTTTCTACTTAGCCATTTTGGGGTGAGAAGGGTTCTTGGAAATAGCAGATGACTTCACAAAATGTGATATATTAAGCCAGAAAATCTAATTTCTCAAAATATAATTAGCATGAAAACCTGACCTGATTGAGTAAAATAGATGCCATATTCAGAGTTAGTGGACGAAAATGGTTCTAAATCAGTTGAAAAACTTCTGACTATTTTCAAAAAGTTTTTTTTTGTAACCCAGTGTTACTGATTTGTATTGATTATTGATCGTTGTGAGATTACATCATTGTATAAGATGAGGTCAAATCGTCGCTTTTTTGACTAACTAACGTATCTGAAATTTCATAATTTTTCTAAATTTTGTTTAACAATTTAATACGTCGACCCAAAGGGGTTGAGTGAAAAAAATATTTTGAAGTCTTTTTTAAATTCAAATATTCCCATTTTAACGAAATAGCGTAACTGAAATCTTATTATTTCGATGATCAACTTATTATTCCCTAACTAGCGTAAGTGTCAGATACGTTACTTCGTCAAAAAGAAAAAATGAATTTTCACACTTTGATATAGCAAACGTATCTGTTTTCTTTCCTTTGAAGTGCAATGAATTGTTGTTCTATTTCTATGGTATCTAAATTTGGTCATTCTCACACGTCTCGAGACTCCGTGCTTAGTCATAGATAGCTAGGAATTTTGAAATTTGAACACATCGCTATAAACCTAACCTTCTGTCATTCACTTACTTCGATCACCCGACTAATGATGCCAGCGAAACGAAGAAGGAGAATTAATGCTTCTGACATTGCTACTATTTTATGTGCATATTCTTCGACCGAAGACAGTGATTGTGATCCTTGTTACATACCAAATTCTAAAAATACAAGTGATGCGTCGGAAGTCAGTGGTGATGATGAGATCATAGATGCAAGAGACGACACGGAACCGGACTTATCAATGCATGAAGTGAACAGGAGTCTACAAGAAAACTCTGATACATCTCAAGTCAAGTCTACATCAATTCGCGGGCGACCTCGGAAAAGGAAATATCGAAAGGCTGTCGATAAAGTCAAGAAGTGTACCGGGAAGAAATATTTTGATTATAAAGATAAAGAAGTAGCAAAAAGAACGATAAAAAGTGGATGTGGAAGTAAATGTCCAAGACAGTGTCACACTAAATTTTCTGCGGATGATAGAAAGGTTATTTTTAATGACTTTTGGAAGTCAGGCAGCACGGATATCCAAAGAAATTTTATTGCTCGCACGACAGTCGAGAAAGATACGGAAAGAAAAACAGTCAAAGCGACTACATCGAGACGCCGGAAGACCTGTGAGCATTTCCTATACAAGGATGGTCTTCTGGTCATCATCTGCCAACGTTTCTATCTTGATACATTAAGTATTTCGCAGCAGTGGGTCAGAACAACTCTACGGAAAACTTCATCTGCTACTGGGATGGTCGAACATGATATGAGAGGAAAAAGCAGTCATCCGAGAGTCGGTGAATTCCTCGAAGAGAGACATGAAATGCAGCAGTTTCTCGAAAGTCTACCAATGACGCCTTCCCACTATTGTCGCAGTGAATCGAATAGACTATACCTCCCTCCTGATTTTACTATAAAAAATGCTATCAATTATATAAAGAATCACGGTCAGAATCTGGTGAAGCTGTGGGCTCTTACAATATAATGTACGATGTTTTCAAATCTTTGAATATGTCCATCTATCATCCAAAAAAAGATCAGTGTAGTAGCTGCTCAAAGTATCTCAATTCCCCAAATCCAAAAACAGAAGAAGAATATGCCAAACACGAACGATATCTACCTTTCAAAGACGAAGCAAGGATGAGAAAGGAAGAAGCCAAAGTGATTGGAGAAATTGATGACAAAGCTTTAGCTATTGTGTTTGACTTTTAAGGCATTCTTATGTGTCCTAAAGGAGAAGTATCTACATTTTTCTATTCAAGGAGACTAAATTGCATGAATTTTACTATATTCGATCTTGTAGAAAAGAAGGGCTCTTGCTACTTCTGGACTGAAGACCAAGGAGGTAAGGTATCTGAAGAAGTTGGAAGTTGTCTAAAGGAATATCTTGATGAAAAGGCAAAACAGGGATACACATCAGTAACGGCTTTCAGTGATGCGACAGGATCTGAGAAGCGAAGCTATATATTAATTGCAGCATTTCTGGATATCATCAATACCACTGGAATTGAAGAAATTTTATCATGTATTTTTTGAGTCCGGACATTCACAGAATGAGGGAGATTCGATACACTCTTCCATTGAAAGAGCCAGCAGAAATCCCACAATAACTTCTCCAGATGAATGGATTGGTATAATTAAAAGGGCACAGGTTGTAAATCCTCTTGATGTGCGTCGATTCTACTACTGGAATTTTTATGCATACAAAAAACTGTCCGAGACAGTATTTCCCCAAGTTCGGAAAACAGTGGACGGTGAAAAGGTTATGATATCTTCAGCAAAATGCATCAGAGTTCGAGATAATGAAGTGTTTGTCTTCAGTGATTACACCTTCGACAATCGTTGCACTAAGATGCAACTCAAACGAAGATGGAAACAGGTCGTCTTAAATTCGAAATTCGATGAGCCGATGGGAGTCTCTTCAATGAACAAAAATGATTTGCTACAACTTTGTAGGACCTTCGCTATTCCTCCTTCTTTACATCCGTTCTTCGAGAGTCGACGTGTCAAAGAAAATGACTAAACTGTTACGTTATCGTTTTGATTAAGAGTTTTTTTTAAGAGTATATTTTGACAAAAATTTATATTCTGGTAACATATTTAAGAATGTATTCGTAAAAAATTGGTTTTTTCTAGGGAGACGGAGGAATATGGTAATCAACTATTTTTTGTCTTTTATCATAACTTAATAACTTTATTTAATCATAACTTATATTAGCTCATTCTTCATTTCTAAATTAGAAGAATTATCAAAATCATAAAAATAGTATCACTTTATTGATTCAAAGAACTATTAAATTAATAATATACAAAAAATAATGACATAACTAATGTATCTATATAAAGACTTTCATTGAAAGGTTACTATTTCTTTTTTGCCTAACTAACGTAAGTGTCATCACTTAATGATTATGAGCAAAGTACGAAATCATTTGCTTTCTATCTCAGACATAGATAAATATCATGTTTCATCTCTTCAAATCCGTTTTAATAATGCAAAATAAATGATATTAACAGCTTACTTGATGTGATATAAAATAGGATCTTAACATTTCAAAATCGTTTTTGTCGATTTATCGTGAATATTGTTTTTTCGAATTTTGTTAGTTACGTTACTTAGTCAAAATAGCGACGAAATGTCAAATAATTCAAACTTTTAATTAAACTCAAATTGCACTAAAAAATTCATTCTCTGAAATACGCTTAGTTGTCTCATGCAGATGTAATAATTGTTTTCCCATCTTTCATCTGCTAAAAGATCATCAGCAACATGATTCTGATAATTTTCAATAATTGCTAATTCGATGCAAAACTATTTGAATAAGAGGCAATATTTGCCAGATTGTGCCATGAGACATTATTTATCCAGTACTGGTTCTTCATTATAACTTTGACTCGTCTACAAGCTGTAGGAAGTAATAAAACCGAATTGCTTATTTAATTTTTATAACAAAAAAAATTTTTTTTTCGGCTCACACGCCCTTATCAATGTTATAACACATCTGGATATAAATGAATATATACATCTGTATTATATGTATATGCATTATATATTATATGTATACAATGTATTCATCTGTATATATTCATTTATATACAGATGTGTTATAACATTGATAATGTTATAATGATGTTATATGTGAGCCGAAAAAAATTAATTTTTTTGTTATAAAAATTAAATAAGATCATTACATCGCAATTCGGTTTTATTGCTTCCTACAGCTTGTAGACGAGTCAAAGTTATAATGAAGAACCAATACTGGATGCAGAACTAAAAAGTACAAAAGCAATCGAAATATTTGAATTGAGTTTCAAACATGCATACATACAAGAAATAAGCAGATAATTTCAAATTCAGAACTTTTATATTTGTGAGTATCTTTATATTGATAGGAAAAATACTTTTATGTAATCTCGACTTATTTCATCTCAAATTATTACCGCAATACACGACAATCACAAAAATGTGTGTCACCGTTTTTAACTATAACCATTTTTTTTGTAGTAGTCTTGGCCGGAATGCATTTTTTTAAAGGTTTGGAAGAGCCAAGTTTATCGTTATTGATATAGTTTATTTGTTATGTAAATATATTTCAGACATACTCCATGTCCATTCGCAATACAAAAATAACTGTAAATATCGAGGTCTTATGGAATAGAGATATCAAAACTTGAAATTCACTTAACAGACAATAACATTGGTATAGCAAGATGCATAGGATATCTGACAATCATAGAATGGAGTCATTCTATTATGATTGCATGATTGCTTACGAGAACACTCACTACCACGCTCGCTATGGTTCCATTTAGCCGGTAAATTCAAATATGATCAACAACTCATATATTTGATAGAACGAAAAATTCTCAGGAAGGAGATTGGCAAGACAATAAAAATATCGAGAGACTGAACAACAACATTGCTATTAAGAAGGCATGTTTATAATTATGATATAATATCCGACAAAGATTTCTTTCAAGAACTGATGAAAATGCATGACCTGAAGCAGAGAAGCACAATATGTTAACATCTCAAAAACTTGAAAATAGAATGACACGCTTGAAAATCCTCCATGGTATGGAAGAAGAATGTATACTGACAGAGAGCTCGGAAAACTACAATCATAACGACTATTCAAAAGCAAGCCTCGTAACAGACTTGACAGAAAGCTTAAACTGTCAATAACTTGATTTATCGAAAACAGGTCCAAAATATGGATTAGCTGGACCAGTGAACGATGAACTGATAATCAATTTTAATATCAATTTTTCTAGACTCGCACATCAAGTTAGGTGGAAAAACATTCTACAAAGAGATGATGACATCATCGAAAAATACCCATGGCACACTATATTGAAAATGCCTGAAGAAGATATGAGAAATCCTCAACTCGAAAACAAGCTCAAAAGTGTGTACTACCAAATAAAACAGGTTATTCAGAGGTTACCTGATAAAGGCAACTACAGCAATCTTACATCAGATGAGCGCGCAACATTGAGAAAATTGAAAAAGAAACTGCTGATATACTTGCCAAGCGACAAAGGAGGTGAATTCTGTGTCATAAACGAATCGGAATATTTAGAAGCAGGACAAAATCATCTTACCGATGAAACCATTTACACAAGCATTCCTCATATAACAGCAAATACAATAGAAAAACGAATCAACTCAGTATGGAAGACAGTTGCACAAGAAATTAATATCCCATACCATGTTAAAAAGAGCTTCATCACTACGAATTCTGATATACCAAACTTTTATCACTTGATAAAGACCCACAAAAACGGATCAGAATTGAAAATACGACCTATTATTGCAGCCAACAATAGTCCAACGACAAAGATCGCTTGGCTGATCACGAAGCTATTGACTCCATTATTGAAAATAGTACCAGCTCACCTAGAAAACAGCTACGAGTTGATAAGAACAATACAAGACCTACCTAGCCGTCAAGATTCTCTCATACCTTGCAGTCTAGACGTCTCTGCCATGTATACGTCAATACCAACGAATGACGCCATCACCAACGTGATCAATATACTGCAATATAACAATTATAACAAAATCAAAGGACTTTCACTTGTCCATGTTCGCAAACTCATGACAATTGTCATCAAAAACACTTACATGCAATTCAATGACAAATTCTACCACCAATGTAGTGGCCTCCCTATGGGATCTTCCCTCTCTGGTGTTGTCGCAATCCTCTTCATGGATCGTCTCGAAAAGAATGCTCTTCGATCAGTGCCATACATGCCACTTTTCAAACGCTATGTTGATGACTGCTTTTTTCTTGCCAACAACAGTGAAGAAGCATTAACGTTGCTAGATACCATGAACAATCAGCACCCCAGCATCAAGTTTGAATTAGAATTACCGGAACAAGATAACAGCCTTTGTCTCCTTGACTTTAAAATAACTATGAAAATCAACGAGGAGCCCAAATTCAATTTCTATAAGAAAAAGGCAAAAAGAACATTTTCGTACACTATAACTCAGACATTCCTCTGACACAGAAAATATCTTTCATTATTATCAATGAGCGAGCCCGAATCAAAGAGCGATGCACTGATAAATCCGACTTCATCAAGCATGAAAGAGAATTCGAGGAGATACTTGAAATTAATGGATACTCCCCACAAGTTATTAAGCAATCCAAGCAAGTATCAAGAACGCAGAAGAAAACGAAGAGAAAACATGCTAAAGAAGATATCATGTATTTCAAGTTCGAATACATCACCGACAAAATCAATACACAGATCAAACACATTTTCAAAAAAGAAGGATTCAACATAAGACTCGCAGAGAGATCCAAGACATTGAGAAATGTCCTCAAAAAACATCGACCTGTGAGACAAGAAACTGCAAGATGAAGAACTGCAACCTGAATGATGAAATGAAATGCCTGAAAAAGAATGTGATCTACCAAATGAAATGTACAAAATGCAACAACACATACATAGGCAGCACTATCAGACCACTGCACCAGAGAATTCGAGAACATCTCCAAACTACAACATCCTCTGTCTACAAGCATAAAATCGTGTGTGAAGGACAATTCTCAACCAACATCCTTGCAACAGCAAAAGATACAGCAGACCTCCGACTAAAAGAAGCTATTTACATAAATAAGAATAATCCATCCATCAACAACAAACGAGAGTGCAAAGCATTCACAGATATACTTTTCTTCTGAGGCGTAATTACTTCCAGCATTTTATAGACTTCTATTCTATCCTCAGAAGTCCCATTGGCTGGGTGGTTGGGGCTGGTTCTCGGGCCAAGATATCTGGCTTTCTCCATTCTATGATTGTCAGATATCATATGCATCTTGCTATACCAATGTTATTGTTTGTTAAGTGAATTTCAAGTTTTGATATCTCTATTCCATAAGACTTCGATATTTACAGTTATTGTTATATTGTCAGTAGGAGGACACTCCATATTTGATGGAAATATCAGAAAGTAAAAACACTTTATCGCAAGCGCTTTCGACCGACACCGCCAGTCATTATCAAGCGACTGACAGTCGCTTGATAATGACTGGCGGTGTCGGTCGAAAGCGCTTGCGATAAAGTGTTTTTACTTTCTGATATTTCCATCAAATATGGAGTGTCCTCCTACTGACAATATTGAAATACACTCCCTTTTCCGTCAGTTATTTTTATATTGCGAATGGACATGGAGTATATCTGAAATATATTTACATAACAAATATACTATATCAACCGATAAACTTGGCTCTTCCAAACTTTAAAAAAAAACTATGACCAAATATATACACATCAAAACCTATTACCATGTTGCAATATATGTTTCTAAGATTGCATAAGTTAAGAAAAGTAATTAGCCTGATGATAAACAGTGATTCTTCAATAGGATTATACAACGCTAATAACCAGAGAGACCTGATGAATTTATCACAGTTGTGATTCCTTGGAACATAGATACGCCTGTATTTGCATGTACAAATGTATTATTATCAAGTTATCAATTGCGCTCCGATGAATGGTCATCCAATCTTCGGCTTCGATGGTTTGTAAGGAAGGTTGGGCAAAAAAGGGGTCAAAACCCAAAACTCAAGCCCAAGTTTAAATATACTACTGAAATCAGGTAAACGAAGTGTATACTTTGTATTTTGTACTGACATAAAGATTCCTCTATTGACCAAAATTCCTATTGGGCTCATGGGAAGTGTGCTATTAGTGGGAAACGATTTATTATTGCAATAATTGTAATTAGTAGCCTAAGTACATCAACAACGTCATGAAGTTTTCTTTTAATTCAACCTACACTGATATACTGACTAATTGAGGTTCCTTGATTTAATGATGATTGAGTAACTTGATTTAATAACATTGCTCATAGCAAAGCAATTGTTATTATTTTATCAGTCAGAAATATAAGCAAACTTGATAAATGTTATAGCTGCGCAGTAAGTGCATGGTTAAACATATTTAGAATACGAAATCGGAATGAATTTATTTTTGGATAAATGTTGGATATCGCAGAAAGTTAAGGGTGCGAAGATAACTGAGAAGATATAAAATATACGGAATATATAAAAATTCAATATGCACAAAAGCAACAAAATACATATGTAAACTTACAGTAGATACAATATGTATGAACTTTCAATGCGCGGTATTGTCAAGCCCATAATGAAATAGCTAATAATCACAAGTATTTCATTTTTGAAGTTATCTGTGAATCCAGTGGAAGTTTGATAAAATATCAGAACGTTATGCGCCTATCCTGTAGCTCTCCTAACATTCAAATGAAAATATTGATTTTTGTAACTTGATCTGTATAGGAGACCCAAGTTTTGTATCATTTACACAAGGTCGATCCAAAACCCAAGTTTGACACAAAACCCAAGGTCCAACCTTGCTGTAAGTCCTTCAAACAGCTAATGCCACCTCTTTTTGATACTTCCTCTTCGCCAGGTTCCATTACACATGTTCGATAAAATTAAGATCTGGTGATCTTGATGGCCGCTCTATCTTTCGAGTGTTTCTGACATGGTGAAACTGATCAGGCAGTGATGAGATATGCTTCATGAAAGATGGAATCCGGCAGTCGGCCATCGATGCATTAAAAAATCTAATCTAAGTATTAACGTAAATATTCACCCATTCACAGATTTCAGAATTCGCAACTCACTAAGATCACAACGTCAGATCGCTCCAAGAACATTAAGTGAACTAACTTCCCATGGTTTGTATACCTTATCTCTAGTTCTCAGCTTTCATTCACTCATCCATTCTTATGACCTGCCATTCCTCAATCTTCGAAACTCGCTCTCTTTCGATAATATCACCTTCCTCCAAATTTCTCTCCACATGCATTCTTTTCTTAGCATATTTCTCTCAATCTCCTTTGTACTCGCAACAAACGGCTACGCTTTCTCACACCGGCCTTGTAGACCGTTGTAGACCGTTTATGAAGCAATCGTTCATTCCACATCTTTCAAAACTCTGCTGCGGATGAAAATCTGCTATTCAGGATATACCGGTATCGAAGCAGTGGGCTGTTGCGGCGTTCGATGGATTTTCTTTTCTAGCGGTAGAGCACTTTTATTCACTAGTTTTCACTTTGTGCCTTGCTCTCTACCTCAAAATTATTTGTTTGCTAAAATTCATTAGTCAAACAATTTCTGATATTGCCAAATTCATTACTGAAAACCAAAAGCCTCTGTTCCAAGCCATCTTTTCTTTAGTTCTCCTAGTTTTCTCTTCTAGTTTTATTTCTCAATTTTGCTGGCTTCATTTTGTTGGTCGTGTTGGCATGCTTGAGTATAAGTAATTTAAATAACCAAGCTTTCTAATTCCAGTGCATCTTGCAACATCCATAGAAATATATTTCAATTCAATAATTAACTTATCTATAGACTTCTAATTTAGAAGTCTATGACTTATCCATGCCATATACTTGCAGAGTGTTCAATGTCTTCATAGATATATTCAAATTGGCAATTTTATGACTATATCACCCTTTACATTAGCAAGCAATTCAAAAAAATATGACAGACATACACTCTTTAGCAAAATTAATGTTACATCACTACAACTGTTGAAATATATCAGTGTCTGCCGCCACTCAGTTCATTTGATTACAAAAGTATCACACATCATCTGAAAGGTATTGATCTCCTCTTGGGGATTCACTATGATTTATTAGCTGCATCTTTGAACGTTTGTCTGCCACATAAAAGATTGTCAAACACAATTACTTTTCTTTAATTGAAAGTTTTGGTATCAAAATCATAGGTTAGAAAAATGAAACACAGATCAGTGTATAGACAAGAGGAAATACTTTCAGAAAAGTATTTGGACTCAGCCACAGGACAATTATGCGCGTTATTGGATACATAATCATTGCTAATGTTACATTGCCCCATTCATTTGTTAAGAAGTCGGTAACATAGGCATGATTTTCATTCAAATTCAGCTCATAACAATCTAATGCATATGCATAATGCATATAGTGAGCCTTAGCTAGTCATCTATAGCGTATAAATACAGTACCATAGTTATCGCTAATTATTGCTTGTTCATTTATCAAATGATAAGAGTTTATGGTCATGGTGAATCGACAGACTAAATACAGTGATTTTCTTAAGGGATGTGCAGTTGGTTAAAAGTGAAAAACAGCTTAAAAACCGAGGAAGTGTGCGCCAAGACAGACTCCTTGGCGTTGGCTAAGAGAATTTGGTATTAAGAAATCCAAAAATGGTATTCGATCAGGACGGAAAAGAATCACGACATCTCGAAGCAACCGACGTCTAATCAGACTGGCTGGAATTCGCAGATTATCGTCTGCAAGGGAGCTTGTGTGTCTGTGGAGCCAAAAGGCTTCAATGTCGACTGTACATCGACGTTTGCGTAATTTCATCTTTTAGGATGATAGTGCACCAGCTCACACAGCGAGCGAGTGCAGCAAAATTCTTCAAGAAACAATGTGCAATACTATCACTGCCCTGGCCTTCCGGCAGCCCTGACTTGAATCCCATAGGGCATGTGTGGGATTTCCTCGGTGGGAAAATCAATTGTCGTTCCACTCCCGTAAAAACAATAAAAGAGATGAAACATTGGCTCCTGGCAACATAGCAATTGATGCCACAATCTATTGTTGACTCATTGATGAATGATCGCATCTCAGCAGTGATCGCAGCTCGTGGAGGTATCACTCGATTCTGAATACCTATTGACTTAAAATATTTTCAAAATATATACATTAGTCATCGCAAAATGTTCTTTTCACTTCAGCGCATCAAAGAACAGACATAATATTACATTATAAGACAGCAAAAGAAAAGTAAATTAAATTTCACAAGTGATAATACCGCATGTAATATTAATTTTGCTAAAGAGTGTATTTGGGATTAGTGTACACTAGAAGTGAATATAACGAAATCAGCCAAAATATTCCAAACTGTCAAATTATAAAATAGATCTCATGCCAAAAATATAATGCCAAATTTATTATCCTTCAGTCAAAAGTTGCGTAATGCGTAGAAAGTAAGAAGGTGGCCAGAGCTTCTTCTTCTTGAATAATATTTCTTCGTAAGAACTTAACTACTTCTTAAGAACTTTATTCAAAACTAGGGGTGAAAATCGGGGAGAGGGTCAAAATTATTTTCATGTTATTTATTCAAAAATAGTGGAAATCATATATTACAAAACGAGCAACATAAAAGCAGAAATCAAAGGTTCAAGATTCGTCAGTAAAAACCATGAAATAATCAGTAACACAAAAAGAGAATGAATGAGGATTATCGAACGATAGTTCGAGCAAGCGGAAAAGAATGCTGTTTTGAGCGCGGTCAGATGTTCATTTGGCAGAAAGGTCTTCAAAAGACCTTTTGGGCTAAAGATATCATGAAAAAGCCTCAAAGCAGCATTTTGTCTTCGCATGCCGAGTGGAACACTCGCACAGATCTCTGCATATTATGCACATCATGGAGGACTAATCGCACATACATTTGATTGCTTCACTATCATCATCTTGGTCCTTCGTTCATTCAGCTAAAAACCATGATTTCAGCACTAATTATTCACATTGCAAACTTCAGAACCGGATGACAGTTCAATGTCAATGTCAGCGGTAATTGGTGCTACTAAAACACTGTCATCTGCATGTTTTGAAAGTGAGGTATTGGGATTCTGCGATCTCAGGGAGCTCATACACAAAATTGAAAAGGTGAATGTTTACCACCTTCGGGAACTCCGCAACTGACAGGAACTCAAGAAAAAGTCAACGGTGCAAAAATTGAGAATCAACTAATCATTCGCAGCTATGGAGCTACACTTTCTAAAAATCTGATTTTGAAAAATTGTTGGCCTCAAGAAGTCATCCGGCTACCCTCTGGGTAGAAATATTAGACTACAATGATAGAGATGATGAAAATCATCACCTACTTAAACACAGCCAGAAATGAATAATTTAATGAAATATTTTCGGAAATGTTTTCAGTTCAGCACATGGTACTATGACCCATCGTCACCATCGACCGTGAGAAGACGCTGGACGTAGAAGGGCCGTCTCGTAGAATT
This sequence comes from Prostheceraeus crozeri, assembly GCA_907163375.1. Lineage (NCBI taxonomy): Eukaryota > Metazoa > Platyhelminthes > Polycladida > Euryleptidae > Prostheceraeus > Prostheceraeus crozeri. The sequence continues at coordinate 53,090 of CAJQUW010010715.1, forward strand.
TGGTTTCTTCAACTTAAAACTACTGTCCAAAATTTTGAAGATATATTGGAGAATCTGGCTCCGTTTATCACTTGCGTTAACGTGATATTTTACGAACATTGTTTACCATGATTGGCAATTTTTTGACACCTTGATAAAATGACAAAATGTGATTCACAAAGCCAATACCCATACTTACCAGTCATCGGTAAACCCATAAATTTATAAATGCGATACCTACAAACCCATGATCATGAATTCTAAAAGCATTTCTTCATTTTAAATAGAATTTTACATAATTAGTTAAAAATTCGAGTTTTCTCTTGCAAATGGTTTTCCACAAAACAACTCATCTTTTCATGTATGCGCACACTCTAAATCGCTTAATACCAGTCACATACGAAGGATGCATGCCAAAATACTTTTTTCGTTTATTTCTGTATTCTCTTGGTATATAGTAGCGTGGTGCTCTGCGTTACCATACTATAAAACATGGTTCGACGCCCTACTTATTAATATTTTTTTTTTTGATCTCTCTTGTTAGGTGTTCTTCTTCTTCTGACGTCTGGCTCTCCGTTCACTCATGTACAGATATACCTCACACGAATTGAATAATTTGCGCCCTTCCGAGTGCTCATGTGTTGATCGTATTACGACTCGACGATTAAAATATTTCAGAATCTACCAACGACATATTCCAGTCACCGTTTCGAATCGCACAGCGACAATACAAGGAAATGGAACTCATTTGCATAATCAAGCAAGGAACGCGAACAATTTGGTCAGAGTGAAGATTACAAATACCACAGAACGGAAACAAAGGAACACACCTCGTCCTCTCTCTGTATTCGTAACTAACATTCGAGCTGTGTTTTACAAATTGGATGAGCTGACTTTGAGGCTGACATCACTCAAGCCTTCTTTGGCAGTTATTTGCGAAACATGGTTGGATGGAGACATCCCTGACGGAGCTATCAGTGTTTCTGGATACCAGAGTGTCAGAAGGGATAGAAATCGCCATGGTGGAGGAGTTCTATGCTACATTTCTGATGACATACCCTTTCGAACCATCACAGCGGAGGATGTGCCATCTATTTCCTCCTGCAACTCAGAAATATTGTCTGTTCTTCTTCCCAGTGCCATTTTAGTGGCCATATACCACCCTTTTTGGAATGATCGAAGAGAACATGAAGATGCCATCACTTGCATTACAGACATTATTGATTATGCCTTGTCTTCCCCCACCAGTTCAGCTTCTCGTATAATAATTTGTGGTGATTTCAACGATCTTCGTCTGCAGTACGATCGCATAGCCAGTGTTACGGGCACCAAACCAGTGGTTAACTTCGCTACACGCAATGATAACATCCTTGACCAAGTTTTTGTTAATTTCTCCGACGAACATCTAGCTAAAAGCCTACCACCAATAGGCACTGCTGACCATCGTTGTATTTTGTGGACCCCTTGCCAGAGATCAGCGTTCGTTCGTAAAAAGGTTGTGCGCAAATTTTCAAGGTCAAACTTGGCGAGGTTTGGAGAAAAGGTTGTTAATACGGACTGGCTGTCACTCATCAACTCATTAACAGCACCGGACGATTGCGCATCTTTCTTCATAAATACGTTAAAGGAGATGTATGAATCCTCTTTCCCTACGAGAACTATTCGACTTCGTAGTTCTGATCCTCCATGGTTGAAACCGTCTCTAAAGATAATGATAGACGATCGAGATAAAGCTTACGCTAACGGCGACATGATGAAGTACGAACGATTGCGTCAAGATGTGATCACCCATACAAATTCTTTGAAAAGCTTGTTCATCAAAAATGCTCTGTCTCGTAGAAAAGCATCCGAACTATGGTCTGCCATTCACAACATTGGCAAAAGCAAGAAGTCGGACAGCACTATCCTGAAATTTTCGGCAGACGAGTTTAACAATTATTTTGCGTCGGTGTACACGCCATTTTCTTCTTATGACAATCCCATTTCTCTGCCAGAAGGCTTGCCAAACTGTCCTCTCTCTGTTCAAGTATCGGATGTTGCGGATCTCATGCGTAAGATGAAACGCAAGAGTCCAGGCCCAGACGGCATTCCTCACTGGGTTTATCGTGTTTATGCCTCCAATCTTGCTCCTGCTGTAACCGCTATTTTCAATCACAGTCTGAATTTTGGAATCGTTCCATCTTGTTTTAAACTTGCCAATATAACACCGATTCCGAAGTGCTCCAATGCCAAAAATGTGAACGAATTCCGGCCGATCTCACTTCTGCCGACTCTTTCAAAAATGCTGGAGAAACTCGTTGCTAATAAGTGGATATTGCCTTACGCTGTCGACAAACTTGACAAGTCACAATTCGCATATTTGCCCGGCCCTGGAAAAGGAACGACTTCTGCGCTCACTCTCCTTTATCATCGTATCCTCGAATTCTTGGACAAGGAGTCAGGAGCAGTTCGAGTCATGACACTGGACTATGCTAAGGCGTTCGACCGATTACCCCACCCTGTCATTCTGGAGTCAGCAATCGCTCTCAAACTTCCTTATCAGGCCATTCAATGGATCAGTAACTTTTTGACTGATCGTCGACAGAGAGTGCGCATCGCTCATTCGACTTCAGAATGGTTCAGTGTTCCGAGTGGAGTACCGCAGGGGAGCGTGCTTGGACCCTTGCTGTTTTGCCTGGTGATCGACAGCCTGTGCGCTGTTTGTCCAAACTCAGACATGCTGAAGTTTGCTGATGATGTCACCATCCTTCACTACGTTCGGAATACGAATGATGACCATCTAGTCGATGAATGGAGAAACATCACTTATTGGTCCACAGCGGTTGGTCTACCCCTCAACGTAGACAAATGCTCAGTGATGGACATTAACACCAAACGAGGTTTGAGCCTTCATCCCATCGATGATATTGCAAACAAAGATAACGTGAAGATCTTAGGCGTGATATTTTCTAAAGACCTTTCGTGGAATAAGCACATCGACAGCGTTGTCTCCAAAGCCAACAAACGGATTTATGTGCTTCGGAATCTGAAACGATCCGGCTGTCGAACCGATATCTTACTTCGAGTCTACAAGGCCCTGATCCAATCTGTACTCACTTACGGGTTTCCTGTATTTTGTAATCTTCCTGATTATCTGATGGACCGTTTAGTGCGTGTTGAGAGACGCATTTCAAAGATAATCGGAAACAATGAAGATCCATCCTTCGCTTCTGCTGCTGAGAGGCAATGTACGAAGCTTTTCCTAAATGTTTTGTATGACTCAGACCATCCCCTGCGGGAACTGTTCCTAGCCCGAACACCCACACTCCGGAATCAGTGTATTTTGCGCCCTCCACGAACACGGACGAAGCGTTTGCAGAATTCATTTATAAGATTTTGCTTGAAATGATTTGTACTTTGCGACAACTTGACTTCAACTGAATTGCATGTAATGCGTGTACCGAATTTCCATTGTGCACCAATAAAGATTATTATTATTATTATTATTATTATTATTATATAGTTTTATACTTTTCGTATGTTATTTCAAATGTGGGATGCTTTACATACTAAAGCCATACCAGCACAATGTTAAAAGAAAGCATAAATCATGTCCAAAGTATGTTGATTTAAGGCCTTTTGTCAATAAAGATCACACTAATGTTACTACTGTTCTGCAAGTAGTGAGATAATGACATTCAAGAGTCATAATTTCAATACTGAATTCGATTTTAATACACGTACATGTAAGTCTGAGGCATTTCATGAATAATCAATAAGATTTCAACCATCAACAATTATGCATTATGAAATTTTGAAATTAAGCATATTACCAAATCGAAATAAAAACACATTATAATTCATGAACGCAAAAATAGCTTAGTTTGAGATATATAAGTCAACATGATTTCTCGATGTGAATCGACTTGGTTCATAATGTAAAACTAACTAAACGTCCTGTTAATATTACTAGACAAGTAGCAACGACGACTATCTCGTGGATCATAAAATTCACAAAAAATCTAATCTATTTATATATCACTCTATCAAACAAAAGATATTCACGATTGGTATTACCGAAAAAAGTTGTTTGACAATAGTATGTAAGACATATATTTTTTTGCTATGTGACTTAAAGCTGCTCATACGAAACACATACCAGAGGCATACGAATAAAGATGAATTTGCATCGGGTCTCGTATATAAAACATACCAACAACTCGTATTTCAGTGTAAAACAGCTAATCACAGATAGAATAGTTTGCATCGCTACATACCAATCACATACGAAAGTAAGTATGAAAAACATACCAGATCTCTGTAAGCATGTGAGAATCTCGCATCAGATGTTAGTTTCAACTTGTATGTGATTTTGGTATATGTTTGTATGTAATTTTCGTATCCAGCGATTTACAGTGTATACGTGCACATCTACATGTATCTACCGCATTCTCTCTAATAGACGCCCACTCTCTAATTATAGCCCTATAATCCCCATTAAAGTTCCACAGTGCTAAAAAGAGCACAGAATCTCTAATAAGCGCCTCTCTTAAGTTCCCATCATAAATCATTTAAAACATTGATTAAAACAGATATAGTCGCATATCTGTCGTCTTGAATTGACCGATTTGGTCACATTTGGTCACATAAAGGCAGTGGCAAACGTCACATGTGCTGAGCACCTAATCGGTCACACATTGGGCACAGTTTGGTTTACAGTGTGATTGACCAACTGAAACCTTGAATATTATCACTAACCCTAAAAGCACATTCATTTCACTAGGCGCCATCAACTTATGCCTCAGTATTTAAATCAACCATGAAACTGAGATAGCATCGTAAAAGCTATAAATTTATTATATATTATAATAATTATAATAATAATTATAATAGCTATTAATTTATTATAAAGCTATTTATAGCACCATAAAAATAATAATACTGCAATATTTATTTCACTGAATGAAAATCAGAAGCATTATGCATAAAATAGACAATGTATTATAGCATAAGAACTGAAGGACATGTGCGACAAGAGATACTGTCAAAAGATTATAACATTTCGAAACCATCCATTTTTATACATGAAAATAAATGCACGAAAAGCAGCTGTCTATTTTTAGTCCGGCAAAGACACTCGTCTCTCAACGTTTTACGAAGAGAATAGTGTGGGAGGTATCTTTTGACTTTTCTTGGACAGTTCCTCAAAGGCAAGATCTAATTACTAAGAATAATTAATTATCTATTGGCATTGAAAAAAGGCGGCACGCGCATTACATAGAATTCAGAAGCAACAGAGCAATGAAGAAAGTATCAAAGTTAGCAGAAAAATGCGATGAAAGAGTTAACAAGACGTTTGGTAAGCGTTCGCAGGTTTTTGAGCGGACAGGAGTTGTGCAATGTAGGATGCCGTCTGTCGAACATTGCTTGTCATGGATAGCTGGAAATAGATACCAAGATACGATGTTGTCACATTCTGCAAAGAGTCATCAACACCATGCTGCAGTAAGAGCAAAAGTGAAGCATCTTCCGCATGTTTGATGATTGTCGAGTTATATAAGAATATGATGACGTCAACATTTCAAACTACGCAATCGAAACTAACCAGAACACCGTGTGGGTTGCAAGTTGACCGAAGCTCGCCTGATGAAGACAAGCATCATCCACAAAGACGAGCTCCCAAACTTCTGAATACAGTTTAAAGAACTATATTGCTTCATTGCTGCATAGTTTACCTGGGGGATTGAATTCTTATCACAGCGCATCAGAGGTGTCAGTGGCACGAACCGGCCGTTTACATTATTTCATAGACTGGTCAATGAATCGAGGGAGAGAAAAACTGGAATTTTACTTTTTCTAGTCTGATCACTGCTGAGCAAATTTTCTCAAACTCCTGCCGACTTTTAGACAAAGAATCCGACGGACAAATTTTGTCAAAGCATTTTACAGGAATCCGCAATGTGATGAACGACTTCTTTTCCCTTCCAGCTAATCATTTAGAGCTCCTTTGCCTACCTAGTAAGTTCGTTTGTCTACCATCGCTTTGAATTAGCTTGCACTTCGCCTTTCTAGATAAAGACATTGGGATGTTCGTGAATATGTGTTGACTATGCATCATAATAAGCTGAAGAGTTTGGGAAAGTCAAGTAAAATGTAATGATGTAGGCCAAACATATTTAATTGTTTAAAAAGGCTAGAAGAGAAATATATGCCTAAATTTGAGCCCATTTTAGTACGGTCCTTATCATGGCAAAAAAAGCATTACGGCAATGGAGCGAAATTGCTGTTTTGTCGGCTGTGCGGTGTGCAATGCGACAAAAAGGCTTGTAAATGGCACATGATGTAAAACATAATTCACTGATATTATATGATAAGTTTCAAGAATATTCGCTCAGTAGTTTATCTGAAAAAAATTGTTAAAGATGAGACCGGTAATACAGCAATTTAATGCAGTACTACCAATTTGGAAGAAAAAATATTCAGATGAAGACTGATGCGGTATAACTTCATAAACAGTAAACTCTCTCTGTAGAATTCATGACATAAATAATTTCAGTGAGAATCCAAATATCACACCATATCACACTGAGGAATTGACTATTAATAGGGTTCACCCATGTCAACAACGCTCTTCGAGTTGTTTACCAAGCTGATCTATTGCAAATAATCAACAGAGGGCATTTTAGGGCCAACTGGAATCGATAATTGCATGTCTTTCGATGTCAAAGATGTTGACAATATGCATCGTATAACATACATATTGGCGTAGGTTGTTTGTTTTTATTTGCTTCAGCCAATATTATATCAAATTTTCTGATAGTTAATGTTTAATGTTTGTATTGTATCATATAATTTCTTACCACAAAATTATATATACACGTTATATTATTGCCAAGCCTAGCAATCGCGTCTGGCGTGGCCGGGGCCGGTGCACGTGGGAACAGCAACGATCTACGTGTACAACCATAGCGAGGTACCGGACTTACTACAAAGAAGCAATCTGGCTTCATGATCACAAGTAAAGACGTGGTTCGTTATTCTGCTCAGAGAAGTCATTTAGTGATGTATCTGGTGAATTGCAGGTGAACTTTACTCTGCTTTTATCTAAAAATGAACCAATTGGTTTACATTTGTATTTTTCCTATAACATCGCTCTTCAGATTTAAGAATCAACTGCCATAAAATCATGCAATAATGTCTAATTGAAAGAATTGTATCAGCAGTGCTGATCTTATTTACATCTGAAGACGTTTTTTGCAAGAGATCTGAAAAGTTGTTGTACTCTTAGGCAGCATTTGCTGCAATTCGGACGTTGCTTTTAGACATATAAAGATTTCTTGATTTATTGTCAAAATGCGTTTTAGTTCTGCAATTACTAAAAAGAGGCAATGGAAATGAATATTTGTTGCTGGCTTACAAATATTTTCAAATTCATGCAATATTAGCTGATTTTCACTGGTTTCGTTGCACACAAGGTCTATTTCACGTCTATTTCCTATCTAGCCCTTTATAATATTAAATATCTTTGGTGTAGGCCCATCATAATTGGCAAGGCCAGGCCGATGAAATATATAATGAGTTAGTTTTTATAAGATAAGAGAAGTGAAATTTATGGCTGGTCCTATATTTTCTGAAATAATGAGTTATATATGAGTAGTAAGCAAATGACAAACACTCGACCGGCGCCCCCCCCCCCTCTGGAACGGCAGAGTGTCGTGGTCGGCCGCCGTGGTGCTTCGGGTCTGAGTCCCCCCCCCCCTCTGGAACGATAGAGTGTCGTGGTGGACTTGGGCGACCGCCAGGATTAGTGTTGAGGCTATAGTGTGTGATGTTTTTGGTGCAATCTGCTGAATGTTGGGTTGTAAATGGGTTGTTTCGAGTGGAAGGAGTGTTCGGATGAGAAAACGGAGTCCAGATTCGGAATCTACGTGAAATTTTGGGTTAGGAAGGATGTTTCCAGCGAAATCGGAGAGAAAAAATTTTCGGCTGACGTCCCCCCCCCCCCTACACAGCTTGCTTCGATTTTGGCTTCCAGTGGACGGATTTTGTCGTGCGATAGCTCGTTTGAAAGCTAAGAGTGAGACAAATTCAGTGAAAGAATCGGCTTGTTCCTATCTGTCTTCGTTTAGATGTGAGACGCCATTTAAGATTTTGGGACATTGGTGAAAAACGACAGAGTTAGAATTTGGGACGTTTTGGGCTGTAGCTTCAAAACGAAGCATCGGATTGGAAAACGGATTTCAGATTTGGAATCAGCGTGAAATTCTCTATCTGTATGGTGAGTTTCAAGTCAATCGGCGACAAAAAATTTTCAACATTTTTCGAAAAAACGACAGAGTTAGAATTTGGGATGTTTTGGTGTGTAGCACCCAAACGAAGCATCGGATGAGAAAACGGAGGCCAGATTCGGAATCTACGTGAAATTTTGGGTTAGGAAGGATGTTTCCAGCGAAATCGGAGAGAAAAAATTTTCACTGACGTCCCCCCCCCCTCTGGACAGCTTGCTTCGATTTTGGCTTCCAGTGGACGGATTTTGTCGTGCGATAGCTCGTTTGAAAGCTAAGAGTGAGACAAATTCAGTGAAACAATCGGCTTGTTCCTATCTGTCTTCGTTCAAAAGTTAGAGCGGTTACAAGATTTTAGGTCGGAGCTCGCTTACCTGAAAAAATCCTAAGTGTCAGAGTGACTTTGTATGGGTAAAAATTTGAAAATTTTCCAAAGTGTGGAATTTCGACCTGGAACCGTCACCAAAACATTTTTCATCAAATTTTGAAATTTCACTGACGTCCCCCCCCCCTCTGGACAGCTTGCTTCGATTTTGCCTTCCAGTGGACGGATTTTGTCGTGCGATAGCTCGTTTGAAAGCTAAGAGTGAGACAAATTCAGTGAAACAATCGGCTTGTTCCTATCTGTCTTCGTTCAAAAGTTAGAGCGGTTACAAGATTTTAGGTCGGAGCTCGCTTACCTGAAAAAATCCTAAGTGTCAGAGTGACTTTGTATGGGTAAAAATTTGAAAATTTTCCAAAGTGTGGAATTTCGACCTGGGACCGTCACCAAAACATTTTTCATCAAATTTTGAAATTTCACTGACGTCCCCCCCCCCCCCCTCTGGACAGCTTGCTTCGATTTTGGCTTCCAGTGGACGGATTTTGTCGTGCGATAGCTCGTTTGAAAGCTAAGAGTGAGACAAATTCAGTGAAACAATCGGCTTGTTCCTATCTGTCTTCGTTCAAAAGTTAGAGCGGTTACAAGATTTTAGGTCGGAGCTCGCTTACCTGAAAAAATCCTAAGTGTCAGAGTGACTTTGTATAGGTAAAAATTTGAAAATTTTCCAAAGTGTGGAATTTCGACCTGGGACCGTCACCAAAACATTTTTCATCAAATTTTGAAATTTCACTGACGTCCCCCCCCCCCTCTGGACAGCTTGCTTCGATTTTGGCTTCCAGTGGACGGATTTTGTCGTGCGATAGCTCGTTTGAAAGCTAAGAGTGAGACAAATTCAGTGAAACAATCGGCTTGTTCCTATCTGTCTTCGTTCAAAAGTTAGAGCGGTTACAAGATTTTAGGTCGGAGCTCGCTTACCTGAAAAAATCCTAAGTGTCAGAGTGACTTTGTATGGGTAAAAATTTGAAAATTTTCCAAAGTGTGGAATTTCGACCTGGAACCGTCACCAAAACATTTTTCATCAAATTTTGAAATTTCACTGACGCCCCCCCCCCTCTGGACAGCTTGCTTCGATTTTGCCTTCCAGTGGACGGATTTTGTCGTGCGATAGCTCGTTTGAAAGCTAAGAGTGAGACAAATTCAGTGAAACAATCGGCTTGTTCCTATCTGTCTTCGTTCAAAAGTTAGAGCGGTTACAAGATTTTAGGTCGGAGCTCGCTTACCTGAAAAAATCCTAAGTGTCAGAGTGACTTTGTATGGGTAAAAATTTGAAAATTTTCCAAAGTGTGGAATTTCGACCTGGGACCGTCACCAAAACATTTTTCATCAAATTTTGAAATTTCATTGACGTCCCCCCCCCCTCTTATCGATTGCATATTCACAGGGTATATAAGAACGGGATCGGGAGAGGAATTTCACTAAGTTGAGAAACTGACTACAGGTAAGTCGTTTCTCTTGAGGTCCGATATCGGACTTCTGACTTTACATTGCTGATATCAGCTAAGGTGTCAGACTTATAGGTTAGTCAGTATAGCATGACTGACCATTTGATGATAGTAGGCCGAAATCTTCAAACGGCTATAACTTTGCTTCTACAAGTCCTTTAGACTTGATTCAAAAAACATTCGACAGCGTTTGCTATGCTGAAGGTGACAGACTACTTATAAACGTTTTATGAGTAGTACTAAAATACTGAAAAATTTAAATTCATATTTAATGATAATAATTAAAGTTTTTGAATAAAAAGCAGTCGTTTATGAGTCTCTGTGACTTGGGTCGTTTCCTCTTGTAAATAACTCCACCGGTTTTCATGTCAAAACTGGGGCCCGGATACCAACACAGTGATATGACGCACGCTCTGTCCGATCGAGGTTGGATTTGTGGGTCGAGGCCTTGGAGCTGGGATAAGATCCCCTCTGAGTAACGCCTGTAACGGATTCAAGAGCTTAACACCCAAACGGTTGCTGACTTGCTATCAAATGTTTGGTGACTTAGTCTTTCAATGCATATCAGCAAGTAGTATCCTATAAACACTTGCTATCAAATTTTACTCTATCTTTACAGAATTATCATGACAAAAGCGAGTAATGCCAAGATGTTGGTGGGCAAGTGTAGCTGTGGAAAGATTGCTAGAGGTAGCGAACTGAAGAAACACTTAAAAGAAAAAGAGGGGACGATGGGCCATGAGAGGAAAGTGATGTTGAGGTTGTGTGTGTCTTGTCGGAAATGTGTGATGGGGGATGAGAAGGAATTTATGAAGGCGCATATGCAGTGTGAGAGTGGGAACATCGGAGAGAAGGGGTTCAAGGCATGGTTTGAGGGAGAGTTGTTGGAAAGGGAAGAGGTGAGAAAGGCGGTGGCCACGATTCAGGACGTGATTGGGGAGAAAGTGGTGAGGAATGCGAGTGAGGGGAGTTCGAGTGATGGGAGTTCGAGTGAGGAAGTTGAGTTGAGAGCGAATATGAAGAAGAAGAAGGATGATGTAGATTTGGATGCGGTGATGGAAGATTTGTTTGGAGACATAGCGGATTTGAAGGAAGAGTGGGAGGGGGAGGAAGTGGCTAAGCCGATGGCAGCGTCATCGCCACGGCAGCAAGAGGTGTATGACACGGAGGTATTTGTGAGAATGAAGGATCGTGTGATGGCTTTGGAAAGTAACAATAGAAAGGTTTTGAAGGAGAATGATGAGCTGAAGGTGAAGGTTGAGGGGTATAGGGCAACAAGGGAAGAGTTGGAGAGCTTGAGAAAGAAGGAGAAGGAATGGATGGCGGAAAGGAGCGAGTTGATGAGGAAGGCAGGTTTGGTGGAGAGTTTGCGGGCGAGTGTGTCGAGGAAGGATGAAGAGATAGAGCGGATGCGAAGCGTGGTGAAGGAGACGGAGGAGGTGAAGGTCATTAATAAGAGGTTGACGGGTGAAGTGGAGCGACTGCATGAGCGTTTGAAGTGTCGAAAAAGAAGAGTGTATGAAGTCCATCTTCCCCTCTTTGAGAACAATATTTGCGACGCCCCAACCATCACGGATGATCCCAACGTAACCCAGCAGTGTTATGAGGGCGACGGAGTCCGCTGTCTCCACATGAGCATGGACGTTACCGGTCAGCTCGAAGACTTCGTCGTCCGAAAAGTTCGGAAGAAAGTTCCCAGTAAGCTTCCTCAACATGATCATTTTTGTAGCTCATCTAATCTCCTATTCTTTTTCTTTCAGAGTTTTTGCAGAAGTGAGAGGAGTGTCGGTGGACGGAGAACGACCCATGGGCTCTTTTAAGGGCCAACCTTCTAATGCAGCTAAAGCGGTCCCAAGCCCGCCACATATCCTCGGATATGGAATGCAGAGGGGAAGAAAAATAATGAATGGAATGAAATGGGAGGACACTCACGCGCCACACGCAACATAACACACTTCTCTCTTCCGTAGTCTAACAAGCTCTTTACACATGGATCGCAGTCGATTGCTATCCCTGTATCAGAAGTGTAAGCTATCTTAATTTTATTTGACACTATTTCATCTATCATCATCATCCATATGAAATGTTTTTAGATTTACAAGTTAGACTAAGCGTGCTACTATTTCCCAATGAAAAAGTATACATGGTTAAATCATCCACTTAAGCCCATCCATAGTCTAACAAGCTCTTTACACATGGATCGCAGTCGATTGCTATCCCTGTATCAGAAGTGTAAGCTATCTTAATTTATTTGACACTATTTTATCTACCATCATCGTCCATATGAAATGTTTTAAGATTTATAAGTTAGACTAAGCGTGCTACTATTTCCCAATGAAAATGTATACATGGTTAAATCATCCACTTAACCCCATCCGTAGTCTAACAAGCTCTTTACACATGGATCGCAGTCGATTGCTATCCCTGAAGCATTCTGATTCGCTGTTGAGCAATTCATTGTTGAAAACCCTATATAAGCCAGAAGATTGTAGCGCTTCTCATTCAATTTGAAGTCACGATGGAAGCCACATCTGCCGACAACATTCCCGTCTTCATCGATGAAGACAACGCCATTCCCGAGTTCGTCATCCTCGACGAGTGGGATGAGGATGAGAAGAAGGGGAAGATCAAGAGGATCATTTGGACGGATGAGGTGTGGACTCCGAATACCACTCGCATCCGAAAGGTGCCAGATGCACCAGCACGGCTTAGGCGGTATAGGGTTTATGACAACCTAACCGTCATACCCCTTGACTATTCAAGCCAATAGTCAACCTAATCCCGAGAATGAACCATCGGCTCTCTTAAGGGCCACCATGGGGCAAGACATGATAGAACCTCCACGCGGTTTGTCCTGGGCAGTCTTCGGACTGGCGAATACTATCATTAAGTTGAATCTGCTATCAGTCAACTTGAACGTTGCAAATGAAGTTCGGTGTAATACTTCCTTTCGACGGGCGTTCCTGTAAAGGGCGGCGGTGAAACCCGTAGCTATGTATACCGCAAGGGACATTCGGCAATGGTCAATCTTGTTAAACCTCTCTGCGTCATGTTTGCAAGTGATTGCCTCTGTCTCAACGTAGTATGCATTCGCGCCAGGGCGACATTTAGCCAACTGTCGAAGGTTGCCTAAAACTTTCCATTGCATACGTTATGAGAACCATGAGTTCTACCTGTCTCTATCAATGAGACGAATTGATGAATGGAATGAAAGGGAGGACACTCACGCGCCACACGCAATATAACACACTTCTCTCTTCCGTAGTCTAACAAGCTCTTTACACATGGATCGCAGTCGATTGCTATCCCTGTATCAGAAGTGTAAGCTATCTTAATTTATTTGACACTATTTGATCTATTATCATCGTCCATATGAAATGTTTTTAGATTTACAAGTTAGACTAAGCGTGCTACTATTTCCAAATGAAAAAGTATACATGGTTAAATCATCCACTTAAGCCCATCCATAGTCTAACAAGCTCTTTACACATGGATCGCAGTCGATTGCTATCCCTGTATCAGAAGTGTAAGCTATCTTAATTTATTTGACACTATTTTATCTACCATCATCGTCCATATGAAATGTTTTTAGATTTACAAACGGGTCCCGTAACTAAGGGACCCGTTACTAAGGGTCGGGCCCCTTTAGAGAATATATAAGAAGGAGTTTGAATGTAGATGAATTATACCGTTGAAGAAGACTACTCAGATACAATATGGCAGTAGCCGGTGAAGTAACGATATCTACAACGTCAGCATCAACGTCAGCATCTATTTTCTTCCCATTGCTTCGGGATCGAGTACCTGCAATGGTGTATCGAGATATTCCCCTTTTCGCTGGGGATGTGATCCTATCAGATAAGATATCATGTGTGGTGGTCAAGCGGGCTGTGGTACAGACAGAGACTCACATATTTCCAACTACGATTGACACTTTTTATTTTACTAAATCACCTGTATATCGTATACATTCAAGTACGAATGACCCACCGGAGAAGCCACTATACATGGAACGAGATGTGCCTATGTACGAAGGGGATGTAATTCTGGGGTACTCCCCTACAAGAATGATGATACGTCGTGCACCAGGATGGGTGGATGATGGAAGGTGGATGGGGGCGTATGTGGAAGTTGAACATCATTCAAAGCCACTCATGGACCCACCGTATGAGACGCAACGATTCCGTCTAGATGGTGAAGCATGGATTCGTGTCATTCCCAACGGATGGTACAGAGACATTGATGAAGAGAGAGGTGATTATAAGTCCTTTAGTGAAATAAGTGGAGAATTTGTATTTCAATGAACTTTTATGTATATATTGAATGAACTTTTATTGAATAAACATACTTCATACATGTGATCATTTTCCTTTGAGTTATACTATAATGAATAGGATGGTATTAGAAGAAGATGGATATGGGTATAAATAAGTTAAGTGAAAATAGATGGGAATATAATCATCATGAGTGAGGTTCCAGAGTGTGAGGTTCCAGAGTGTGAGGTACGTTATCCAATACGTCATTGGAAAGGTAAATTTTGGCAATATCACCGTACCATTCCATTATTTCATGGAGACAAGATAATTTCAGAGACGAAGAACTGTGTAGTGATATCACGCCGTAAGATAGAATTGGAAAATGAAATAATTCCAACGTATATTGACACATTCTATTTTGAAGTAACACCGACATATCAGCATCCAATTACAACAACGGTGGAGAAACCGAAAGACTGTCTTTATTTTGAACGTGATTACATTCCAATGTATGAAGGAGATGTAGTTATATCATGGAATCCTACAGAAACATGTATTCGACGTTCTCCAGGTAGAAAGCGTGAAGATGGAGGAGGTTTGGCACGGGCTATGTATATAGTATATCAACATACTCCAGAAGTGTATAAACGACCGAAATTGACACGACGATTTCGTTTGGATATTGAGAAGAAGGTGTGGGTTCAGATTCTTCATACTGATACATTGACTGACATTGAATGGACGGGTGGACAAACGAGGTGATTTCAGGGTCCCCTGAAGGGGACCCATGAAGGGATCGGGTCCTTTGAGAGATGTATATAAGAGTGGATGAAATGAGTGTCACAATCATAATCATGGTAGAAACAAGAGAAGAGTTGAGAGTAAGGCAGCGTGAGGAGATGAAGACCATCAAACAAATGATTGAAAGATATAAGAGGAGAGCCTATAAATCGAAGAATCCAGAGAAGATCAGAGAGTGTGAGGGACACATGCGACTTTGTGCTGAAAGCGACGATAGTGAGTCATCAACGACAATCAAATTATTGGAGAGATGGATTGTGGAAGGGACCCGATAGAGGACCCGATACCTTTTAGAGGACCTGATACCTTTTAGAGGAGCCGATCCACTAAAAACTGTATATAAATGACTTTTGAAATCATTTACTTCATATTTTGACTTGAGCTAGTGAACATGCCCGACGTAACGATGATCCAACCTTTACGGATTCGCATTCCCGAAGTGTTAGTGCCAGAGAGCGACGAGGAAGACTGGTCAACTGATCTTCCGTCTGGATGGGGATCGTGGCCCGATTTGAGTGAATTGACTGATGAAGGACTTCCAGAGTTGGTGACGCCTACCCCGATGGACAATCTTCCTCCAAGGTTTTCACCAGACATTACACAGTTGGACAGATTTTTAAATTCACCATCTTCCAGTCGGACGAATTTTAGTGAAATGACGGATGAAGAGTGGGTGACGTACGAAAAGGAGAAGGAGAAAGAGAATAATCCAACTAACTCGAGGGCAGGATCTCCGGTGGTCCCATTGGGATTACGTATGCTTATCCCACAATTGCCGCATCGACAGTTTCATGGACGCATTTCATCAGAATCAAATATACGACGTGAGGTGGATTTGGTGGATGAAGCGTTGGTGCATGTCATTGATATGAACAGTGTTTTCTCATGATTTACTTTCTCATGATTTACTTTCTCGTGTGTGCTTCTTCAATAAACTTACATGGTAAGCCTTGATTCTTTTGAATGAAAGGGTATGGGATGTAGAAGTTTAAGTAATCATATACATAGCAGATTGTATGAATCATGCCATGCTATAGACGAAGACGAAGACGTCAGAGAGGGGGTATTCTTTTACCTCTAGCGGGAATGCTTGGTAAACATTTTGCAGGAACTATTACAAAGGGTGTTTCACGACATATAGCAAGGAAAGCCATTAGACGTATTAAGCGAAAGCGCTAAGTAACAGTGAATGGAATGTTATTATGACAATGCCATATCGTACTAGACGAAGACGAAGACGAAGACGACGTCAGAGGGGTGGTCTTATCATTTCAATTTTACCACGTGTCCTTAATAAAGTAATGAAAGTAATGACACATCGAGATCTAGGTGCAGGTCCTACATTGCTGCATAGATTTGGTGACGAATAAGATTTACTAGTTTGCAATTTAGACTAAGCGTTCTATTATTTGTAAATGAAAGATATAGTTTCAATAGTTTACACGTTAAAAATAAAAATTCAATAGTGTGTATGTTAAGAATAAAGTTCTATCTGTTTGTATGTTAGAAATAAAATGAAGTTTCATCAGTTTACAAGTTAAGAATAAAGTTTTATCTGTTTGTATGTTAGAAATAAAACAAAGTTTCAACGGTTAACAAGTTAAAAATAAAGTTTCAATAGTTTACAAGTTAAAACTAATGTTTCAATAGTGCGTATGTTAAGAATAAAGTTTTTATCTGTTTATATGTTAGAAATAAAATGAAGTTTCGCCAGTTTACAAGTTAAGAATAAATTTTATCTGCTTGTATGTTAGAATTAAAACAAAGTTTCAACCGTTTACAGGTTAAAAATAAAGTTTCAATAGTTAACACGTTAAAAATAAAGTTTCAATAGTGTGTATGTTAAGAATAAAGTTCTATCTGCAGTTTCTATGTTAGAAATAAAATGAAGGTTCATCAGTTTACAAGTTAAGAATAAAGTTTTATCTGTTTGTATGTTAGAAATAAAACAAAGTTTCAACCGTTAACAAGTTAAAAATAAAGTTTCAATAGTTTGCAAGTTAAAACTAATGTTTCAATAGTGCGTATGTTAAGAATAAAGTTTTATCTGTTTCTATGTTAGAAATAAAATGAAGTTTCGCCAGTTTACAAGTTAAGAATAAATTTTATCTGCATGTATGTTAGAATTAAAACAAAGTTTCAACCGTTTACAAGTTAAAAATGAAGTTTCAATAGTGTATATGTTAAGAATAAAGTTCTATCTGTTTATATGTTAGAAATAAAAATGAAGGTTCACCAGTTTACAAGTTAAGAATAAAGTTTTATCTGCTTGTATGTCAGAAATGAAATAAAGTTTCACCAGTTTACAAGTTAAAAATGAAGTTTCAATAGTGTGTACGTTAGAAATAAAGTTTCAATAGTGTGTATGTTAAGAATAAAGTTCTATCTGTTTCTATGTTAGAAATAAAATGAAGGTTCATCAGTTTACAAGTTAAGAATAAAGTTTTATCTGTTTGTATGTTAGACATAAAAATAACATTTTAGCTGTTTGTATGTAAAATAAAAATAAGTTACAATAGTGTGTATGTTAAGATTAAAGTTCTATCTGCTTCTATGTTAGAAATAAAATGAAGTTTCATCAGTTTACAAGTTAAGAATAAAGTTTTATCTGTTTGTATGTTATACATAAAACAAAGTTTCAACCGTTAACAAGTTAAAAATAAAGTTTCAGATTAAAATAAAGTTTCAATAGTGTGTATGATGTAAATAAAGTTGAAGCGCTTTTTGCGTCAGAAATAAAGTTTCAACATTGTGTACGTTAAGAATAAAGTTCTATCTGTTTATATGTTAGAAATAAAATGAAGGTTCACCAGTTTACAAGTTAAGAAAAAATTTTATCTGATTTTATGTTAGAATTAAAACAAAGTTTCAACCGTTTACTGGTTAAAAATAAAGTTTCAATAGTTAACACGTTAAAAATAAAGTTTCAATAGTGTGTAATTTAAGAATAAAATTTCTATCTGTTTCTATTTAGAAAATAAAATGAAGGTTCATCAGTTTACAAGTTTAAGAATAAAGTTTTATCTGTTTGTATGTTAGAAATAAAACAAAGTTTCAACCGTTAACAAGTTAAAAATAAAGTTTCAATAGTTTACAAGTTAAAACTCATGTTTCAATAGTGCGTATGTTAAGAATAAAGTTTTATCTGTTTCTATGTTAGAAATAAAATGAAGCTTCACCAGTTTACAAGTAAAGAATACAGTTTTATCCGCTTGTTGTTAGAAATAAATGAAGTTTTCACCAGTTTACAATTTAAGAAATAAAAGTTATAATCAGCTTGTATGTTAGAATAAATAAAATGAAGTTTCACCAGTTTACAATTTAAAAATAAAGTTTCAATAGTGGATACGTTAGAAATACATTTCAAACCGTTTACAAGTTGAAAAATAAAGTTTTAAAACAGTGTGTCTACGTTAGAAATAAAGAATTTTAATCTGTTTGGTAAAGTACGATCGTAGGATTTACTAGTTTGCAGAGTTAAGACTCAGCATTCTACTAGTTTGTAAGATGAAAATATCGTTTCAAAACAGTTTACAAGATTAAAATAACCTTTTAACAGTGTGTACGTTAGAAATAAAGTTTTAGCTGTTTATATGTTAGAAACAAAATAAAGTTTCAACAGTTTACAAGTTGAAAAATAAAGTTTCAACAGTGTGTACGTTAGAAATAAATGAAAGTCAAAACTTCATCGTATGAGTATTCAAAGCATGTTTTGTAAATCAAAAATGTGTGTAGTCCTGACAATGATAGAATCGCGTTAGAAATAAAGTTTCAGCCGTTTTACAAGTTAAAAATAAAGTTTCAACGGTGTGTGACGTTAGGAAATAAAGTTTTAGCTGTTTATATGTTAGAAAACAAAATAAAGTTATTCAACAGTTTACAAGTTGAAAATAAAGTTTCAACAGTGGTTGTACATTAGAAATAAATGAAAGTAAGGAACTTCATCGTATGAGTATTCAAGAGCATGTATTTGTAAATCAATTGTGTGTAGTCTAGACAAGATAGAATTAAAGCTTGACAAACGCGTTTTGTCAAGTTCATATGATTCTCATCATTCAAGGACTACACACAAGTGATTTACAAACATGCTTTGAATACTCATACGATGAAGTTCATACTTTCAATAATTTCTAATGTACACACTCTTGAAACTTTATAATCAACATTTAAACTTTAGAAACTTTATTTTGTTTATAACATATAAACAGATAAAAATTTATTTCTAAAGTACACACCGTTTGAAACTTTATTTTAACTTTTAAAAAAAAAACGGCTGAATTATTTCTAACGCGATTCTATCATGTCAGGAATACACACATTTGATTTACAAAACAAGCTTTGAAAACTCATACGATGAAGTTTTTACTTTCATTTATTTCTAACGTACAACACTGTTGAAACTTTATTTTTCAACTTGTAAACTGTTGAAACTTTATTTTGTTTCTAACATATAAACAGCTTAAAACTTTATTTTCTAACGTAACACACTGTTAAAAGTTTATTTTAATCTGTAAACTGTTGAAACGATATTTTCATTTACAACTAGTAGAATGCTGAGTCTAACTTGCAAACTAGTAAATCCTACGATCGTACTTTACAAACAGATAAAACTTTATTTCTAACGTAGACACTGTTAAAACTTTATTTTTCAACTTGTAAACGGTTGAAACTTTATTTCTAACGTACACACTATTGAAACTTTATTTTTAATTTGTAAACTGGTGAAACTTCATTTTATTTCTAACATACAAGCTGATAAAACTTTATTATTAACTTGTAAACTGGTGAAGCTTCATTTTATTTCTAACATATAAACAGATAAAACTTTATTCTTAACATACGCACTATTGAAACATTAGTTTTAACTTGTAAACTATTGAAACTTTATTTTTAACTTGTTAACGGTTGAAACTTTGTTTTATTTCTAACATACAAACAGATAAAACTTTATTCATAACTTGTAAACTGATGAAACTTCATTTTATTTCTAACATAGAAACAGATAGAACTTTATTCTTAACATACACACTATTGAAACTTTATTTTTAACGTGTTAACTATTGAAACTTTATTTTTAACCTGTAAACGGTTTGAAACTTTGTTTAATTCGAAACATAAGGGGGGGAGGGGGGGGTGGGGGGGGGGGGGGGGGGGGGTAATAAGGGGCAAGCAGATAAAAATTTATTCTTAACTTGTAAACTGGCGAAACTATCATTATATTTTTATTTCTAATACCATATAAACAGATTAGAACTTTATTCTTAACGTACACAATGTTGAAACTTTATTTTTAAACGCACAAAGCGCTTAAACTTTATTCCACATCATACACACTATTGAAACTTTATTTTAATCTGAAACTTTATTTTTAACTTGTTAACGGTTGAAACTTTGTTTTATGTCTAACATACAAACAGATAAAACTCTATTATTAACTTGTAAACTGATGAAACTTCATTTTATTTCTAACATAGAACAGATAGAACTTTAATCATACACACTATTGAAACTTTATTTTTAACATACAAACAGCTAAAACTTTATTTTATGTCTAACATACAAACAGATAAAACTTTATTCTTAACTTGTAAACTGATGAACCTTCATTTTATTTCTAACATAGAAACAGATAGAACTTTATTCTTAACATACACACTATTGAAACTTTATTTTTTAACGTGTTAACTATTGAAACTTTATTTTTAAATTGTAAACTGGTGAAACTTTGTTTTATTTCTAACATACAAACAGATAAAACTTTATTCTTAACATACACACTATTGAAACTTTATTTCTAACGTACACACTATTGAAACTTCATTTTTAACTTGTAAACTGGTGAAACTTTATTTCATTTCTGACATACAAGCAGATAAAACTTTATTCTTAACTTGTAAACTGATGAACCTTCATTTTATTTCTAACATAGAAACAGATAGAACTTTATTCTTAACATACACACTATTGAAACTTTATTTTTAACGTGTTAACTATTGAAACTTTATTTTTAAACTGTAAACGGTTGAAACTTTGTTTTAATTCTAACATACAAACAGATAAAACTTTATTCTTAACTTGTAAACTGATGAACCTTCATTTTATTTCTAACATATAAACAGATAAAACTTTATTCTTAACATACGCACTATTGAAAAATTAGTTTTAACTTGCAAACTATTGAAACTTTATTTTTAACTTGTTAACGGTTGAAACTTTGTTTTATTTCTAACATACAAACAGATAAAACTTTATTCTTAACTTGTAAACTGATGAACCTTCATTTTATTTCTAACATAGAAACAGATAGAACTTTATTCTTAACATACACACTATTGAAACTTTATTTTTAACGTGTTAACTATTGAAACTTTATTTTTAACGTGTTAACTATTGAAACTTTATTTTTAACCTGTAAACGGTTGAAACTTTGTTTTAATTCTAACATACAAGCAGATAAAATTTATTCTTAACATGTAAACTGGCGAAACTTCATTTTATTTCTAACATATAAACAGATAAAACTTTATTCTTAACATACGCACTATTGAAACATTAGTTTTAACTTGTAAACTATTGAAACTTTATTTTTAACTTGTTAACCGTTGAAACTTTGTTTTATTTCTAACATACAAACAGATAAAACTTTATTCTTAACTTGTAAACTGATGAAACTTCATTTATTTCTAACATACAAACAGAATAGAACTTTATTCTTAACATACACACTATTGAATTTTTATATTTAACGTGTAAACTAATGAAACTCTGTCTTTCATTTACAAAAAATAGAACGCTTAGACTAAATTGCAAACAGTAAATCTTATTCGTCACCAAATCTATGCAGCAATGTAGGACCTGCACCTAGATCTCGATGTGTCATTA
This sequence comes from Prostheceraeus crozeri, assembly GCA_907163375.1. Classification (NCBI taxonomy): domain Eukaryota; kingdom Metazoa; phylum Platyhelminthes; order Polycladida; family Euryleptidae; genus Prostheceraeus; species Prostheceraeus crozeri. The sequence continues at coordinate 75,096 of CAJQUW010010715.1, forward strand.
CTTTCATTCCGTTACTTTATTAAGGACAACGTGGTAAAATTGAAATGATAAGACCACCCCTCTGACGTCGTCTTCGTCTTCGTCTTCGTCTAGTACGATATGGCATTGTCATAATAACATTCCATTCACTGTTACTTAGCGCTTTCGCTTAATACGTCTAATGGCTTTCCTTGCTCTATGTCGTGAAACACCCTTTGTAATAGTTTTTCCTGCAAAATGTTTAACCAAGCATTCCCGCTAGAGGTAAAAGAATACCCCCTCACTCTGACGTCTTCGTCTTCGTCTATAGCATGGCATGAATTCATACAATCTGCTATGTATATGATTAACTTAAAACTTCTACATCCCATACCCTTTCATTCAAAAGAATCAAGGCTTACCATGTAAGTTAATTGAAGAAGCACACACGAGAAAGTAAATCATGAGAAAGTAAATCATGAGAAAACACTGTTCATATTCAATGACATGCACCAACGCTTCATCCACCAAATCCACCTCACGTCCGTATATTTGATTCTGATGAAATGCGTCCATGAAAACTGTCGATTGCGGCAATTGCGTGGGATAAGCATACGTAATCCCAATGGGACCACCGGAGATCTGCCCTCGAGTTAGTTGGATTTATAACTCCTCTTTTCACCTTCTCCATTTTCGTACGTCACCCCCCTCTTCATCCGTCATTTCACTAAAATTCGTCCGACTGGAAGATGTGTGAATTTAAAAATCTGTCCAACTGTGCTAATGTCTGGTGAAAAACCTTGGAGGAAGATTGTCCATTGGGGTAGGCGTCACCAACTCAGGAAGTCATTCATCATTCAATTCACTCAAATAGGGCCACGATCCCCATACAGACGGAAGATCAGTTGACCAGTCTTCCTCGTCGCTCTCTGGCATCAACTAACACTTCGGGAATGCAATCCGTAAAGGTTGGATCATCGTTTTACGTCGGGCATGTTCACTAGCTCAAGTCAAAATATGAAGTAAATGATTTCAAAAGTCAATTTATATACAGTTTTTAGTGATCGGCTCCTCTAAAAGGTATCAGGTCCTCTAAAAGGTATCGGGTCCTCTATCGGGTCCCTTCCACAATCCATCTCTCCAATAATTTTTGATTGTCCGTGGATGACTCACTATCGTCGCTTTCAGCACAAAGTCGCATGTGTGTCCTCAACACTCTCTGATCTTCTCTGGATTCTTCGATTTATAGTGCCTCTTCCTCTTATATCTTTCAATCATTTGTTTGATGGTCTTCATCTCCCTCACGCTGCCTTACTCTCAACTCTTCCTCTTGTTTCTACCATGATTATGATTGTGACACTCATTTTCATCCACTCTTATATACATCTCTCAAAGGACCCGATCCCTTCATGGGTCCCCTTCAGGGGACCCTGAAATCACGCTCGTTGTCCACCCGTCCATTCAATGTCAGTCCATGTATCATATGAAGAATCTGAACCCACACCTTCTTCTCAATATCCAAACGAAATCGACGTGTCAATTTCGTTCGTTTATACACTTCTGGAGTATGTTGATAATACTATATACATAGCCCGTGCCAAAACCTCCTCCATCTTCACGCTTTCTACCTGGAGAACGTCGAATACATGTTTCTGTAGGATTCCATGATATAACTACATCTCCTTCATACATTGGAATGTAATCACGTTCAAAATAAAGACAGTCTTTCGTGTTTTCTCCACCGTTGTTGTAATTGGATGCTGATATGTTCGGTGTTACTTCAAAAATAGAATGTGTCAATATACGTTGGAATTATTTCATTTTCCATATTCTATTCTTACGGCGTGATATCACTACACAGTTCTTCGTCTCCTGAAATTATCTGTCTCCATGAAATCAATGGAATGGTACGGTGATATTGCCAAAATTTACCTTGTTTTTTTATTTTTTTTTTCTTTCCAATGACGTATTGAGGATAACGTACCTCACACTCTGAACCTCACTACTCTGGAACCTCACTCATTATTGATTATAATACCCATCTATTTCACTTAACTTATTAATACCCATATCCATCTTCTTCTAAGACCATCCTATTCATTATAGTATAACTCAAAGGAAAATCATCACATGTATGAAGTAGGTTTATTCAATAAAAGATCATACAATATATACATAAAAGGTCATTGAAATACAAATTCTCCACTTATTTCACTAAAGGACTTATAATCAACCTCCTCTCTTCATCAATGTCTCTGTACCATCCGGTGGGACTGACACGAATCCATGCTTCACCATCTAGACGGAATCGTTGCGTCTCATCCGGTGGGTCCATGAGTGGCTTTGAATGATGTTCAACTTCCACATACGCCCCCATCAACCTTCCATCATCCACCCATCCTGGTGCACGACGTATCATCATTCTTGTAGGGGAGTACCCCAGAATTACATCCCCCTTCGTACATAGGCACATCTCGTTCATGTATAGTGGCTTCTCCGGTGGGGGTCATTCGTACTTGAATGTATACGATATACAGGTGTTTTTTTTGGGAGGGGTGGTTTGAGTGTTTTTGTTGTGGGGAGAAAAAAAAGGAGGTGAAGGAAAATGGGGAGGGGGGGGGATGAAAGGATGTTGGTGGGGGGGGGTATTTAGTAAAATAAAAAGTGTCAATCCGTAGTTGGAAAATATGTGAGTCTCTGTCTGTACCACAGCCCGCTTGACCACCACACATGATATCTTATCTGATAGGATCACAACCCCAGCGAAAAGGGGAATATCTCGATACACCATTGCAGGTACTCGAGATCCCGAAGCAATGGGAAGAAAATAGATGCTGACTTGATGCTGACGTTGTAGATATCGTTACTTCACCGGCTACCTGCCATAATGTATCTGAGTAGTCTTCTTCAACGTATATATTCATCTACATTCAAACTCCTTCTTATATATTCTCTAAAGGGGCCCGACCCTTAGTAACGGGTCCCCTTAGAATACGGGACCCGTTTGAGTAAATCTAAAAACATTTCATATGGACGATGATGGTAGATAAAATAGTTTCAAATAAATTAAGATAGCTTACACTTCTGATACAGGGATAGCAATCGACTGCGATCCATGTGTAAAGAGCTTGTTAGACTATGGATGGGCTTAAGTGGATGATTTAACCATGTATACTTTTTCATTTGGAAATAGTAGCACGCTTAGTCTAACTTGTAAATCTAAAAACATTTCATATGGACGATGATGATAATAGATGAAATAGTGTCAAATAAATTAAGATAGCTTACACTTCTGATACAGGGATAGCAATCGACTGCGATCCATGTGTAAAGAGCTTGTTAGACTACGGAAGAGAGAAGTGTGTTATGTTGCGTGTGGCGCGTGAGTGTCCTCCCTTTCATTCCATTCATCAATTCGTCTCATTGATAGAGACAGGTAGAACTCATGGTTCTCATAACGTATGCAATGGAAAGTTTTAGGCAACCTTCGACAGTTGGCTAAATGTCGCCCTGGCGCGAATGCATACTACGTTGAGACAGAGGCAATCACTTGCAAACATGACGCAGAGAGGTTTAACAAGATTGACCATTGCCGAATGTCCCTTGCGGTATACATAGCTACGGGTTTCACCGCCGCCCTTTACAGGAACGCCCGTCGAAAGGAAGTATTACACCGAACTTCATTTGCAACGTTCAAGTTGACTGATAGCAGATTCAACTTAATGATAGTATTCGCCAGTCCGAAGACTGCCCAGGGCAAAACGCGTGGAGGTTCTATCATGTCTTGCCCCATGGTGGCCCTTAAGAGAGCCGGTGGTTCATTCTCGGGATTAGGTTGACTATTGGCTTGAATAGTCAAGGGGTATGACGGTTAGGTTGTCATAAACCCTATACCGCCTAAGCCGTGCTGGTGCATCTGGCACCTTTCGGATGCGAGTGGTATCGGAGTCCACACCTCATCCGTCCAAATGAAAAAAACAAAATACAGAAAATAAAAAAAAAAACAAAACAAACGATATAAAAAAAAAAAGCGAAAGCACAACAACCACATTATCCCCCGGCCCCCTCGCCCCCCCACCACGCCCCCCCACCAAGCCCCCCCCCCGCACCTCCACTCCCCCTCGGACCGGCCCACCCTTCCGTCCCCCCGCCGTCCACCCCCCCACCCTTCTGCCCGTCCGGCCCCGAAGATCCCCCCCCCGCCCACCCCCCACCCAGTCCGCCCCCGGCCGCCCACGCCTCCTCTTGATCAAAACGGCTCCCCTTCTTCTCATTACGGCCTACAACACCATCCACTCGTCGAGGATGACGAACTCGGGAATGGCGTTGTCTTCATCGATGAAGACGGGAATGTTGTCGGCAGATGTGGCTTCCATCGTGACTACAAATTGAATGAGAAGCGCTACAATCTTCTGGCTTATATAGGGTTTTCAACAATGAATTGCTCAACAGCGAATCAGAATGCTTCAGGGATAGCAATCGACTGCGATCCATGTGTAAAGAGCTTGTTAGACTACGGCTGGGGTTAAGTGGTGATGATTTAAAACCATGTATACATTTTCATTGGGAAAAATGTAATCACGCTTAGTCTAACTTGTAAATCTAAAAACATTTCATATGGACGATGATGGTAGATAAAATAGTGTCAAATAAATTAAGATAGCTTACACTTCTGATACAGGGAAAGCAATCGACTGCGATCCATGTGTAAAGAGCTTGTTAGACTATGGATGGGCTTAAGTGGATGATTTAACCATGTATACTTTTTCATTTGGAAATAGTAGCACGCTTAGTCTAACTTGTAAATCTAAAAACATTTCATATGGACGATGATGGTAGATAAAATAGTGTCAAATAAATTAAGATAGCTTACACTTCTGATACAGGGATAGCAATCGACTGCGATCCATGTGTAAAGAGCTTGTTAGACTACGGAAGAGAGAAGTGTGTTATGTTGCGTGAGGCGCGTGAGTGTCCTCCCATTTCATTCCATTCATTATTTTTCTTCCCCTCTGCATTCCAAATCCGAGGATATGTGGCGGGCTTGACCGCTTAGCTGCATTAGAAGGTTGGGCCCTTAAAAGAGCCCATGGGTCGTTTCTCCGTCCACCGACACTCCTCTCACTTCTGCAAACAACTCTGAAAGAAAAAGAATATGAGATTAGATGAGCTACAAAAATGATCATGTTTTGAGGAAGCTTACTGGGAACTTTCTATCCGAACTATTTCGGACGACGAAGTCTTCGAGCTGACCGGTAACGTCCATGGCTCATGTGGAGACAGCGGACTCCGTCGCCCTCATAACACTGCTGGGTTACGTTTGGGATCATCCCGTGATGGTTTGGGGCGTCGCAAATATTGTTCTCAAAGAGGGGAAGATGGACTTCATACACCTCTATCTTAATTCGACACTTCAAACGCTCATGCAAGTCGCTCCACTTCACCCGTCAACCTCTTATTAATGACCCTTCACCTCCTCCGTCTCCTTCACCACGCATTCGCATTCCGCATCTATCGTCTTCATCCTTCCTCGACACACTCGCCCGCAAACTCTCCAACCAAAACCTGCATCCTCATCAACTCGCTCCTTTCCCGCCATCCATTCCTTCTCCTTCGTTTCTCAAGCTCTCCCAACTCTTCCCTGGTTGCCCTATACCCCTCAACCTTCACCTTCAGCTCATCATTCTCCTTCAAAACCTTTCTATTGTTACTTTCCAAAGCCATCAAACGATCCTACATTCTCACAAATACCTCAGTGTCATACGCCTCTTGCTGCCGAGGCGATGACGCTGCCATCGGCATAGCCCCGTCCTCCCCCTCCCACTCTTCCTACAAATCCGCTATGGCCCCAAACAAAGCTTCCATCACCCCATCCAAATCTGACATCATCCTTCTTCCTTCTTACATATTCGCTCTCAACTCATTCCTTCCTCACTCGAACTTCCCCATCAACTCCTGAACTCCCCTCACGTCCGCAATTCCTCACCACTGTTCTCCCCAATCCACCGTCCTGAATCGTGGCCACCGTGCCCTTTCTCACCTCTTCCCTTTCCAACAACTCATCCCTCAAACCATGCCTTGAAACCCCTTCTCTCCGATTGTTCCCACTCTCACAACTGCATATGCGCCTTCATAAATTCACTTCTCATCCCCCCATCCACACATTTCCGAGCAAGACACAACACAACCTCAACCATCACTTTTCCTCTCATGGCCCATCGTCCCCTCTTTTTCTTTAAGATGTTTCTTCAGTGTCGCTACCTCTAGCAATCTTTCCACAGCTACACTTGCCCACCAACATCTTGGCAATACTCGCTTTTGTCATGATAATGACCTGTAAAGATAGAGTAAATTTTTGATAGCAAAGTGTTTATAGGATACTACTTGCTGAATATGCATTGAAAGACCTTAAGTCACACGCAAACATTTGATAGCAAGTCAGCAACCGTTTGGGTGTTAAGCTCTTGAATCCGTTTTATCAGTGCGTTACTACAAGGGGGATCCTTATCCCAAGCTCCAAGGCTCGACCGCACAAATCCAACCTCCATATCGGACAGAAGCTAGCGTCATATCACTGTGTTGGTATCCGGGCCCCATTTTGACATGAAAACCGGTGAGTTAATTACAAGAGGAAACGACCCAAGTCACAGAGACTTCATAAACGACTCTTTTTTATTCAAAAACTTTAAATTAATATCATTAAATATGAAGTTAATTTTTCATTATTTTGAGTAATACTCATAAAACGTATAAAAGTAGATCTGTCACCTGCATCATAGCAAACGCTGTCGAATGTATTTTGAATCAAGTCTAAAGACTTTGTAGAAGCAAAGTTATAGCCGGTTGAAGATTTCGGCCTACTATCAACAAATGGGACAGTCATCTATCCTGAACTACCCTCAAGAAGTCTGACACCAATAAGCTGATATCAGCGGATGTAAAGTCAGACAGTCCGATAACGGACATCAAGCGAAACGACTTACCTGTATCAGTTACTCAACTTCGTGAAATTCCTCTCCCTATCCCGTTCCTTTATTACCCTGTGAATATGCAATCGATAAGAGGGGGGGGGGAACGTCAGTGAAATTTCAAAATTTGATGAAAAATGTTTTGGTGACGGTCCCAGGTCGAAATTCCACACTTTGGAAAATTTTCAAAATTTTACCCATACAAAGTCACTCTGACACTTAGGATATTTTCAGGTAAGCGAGCTCCGACCTAAAATCTTGTAACCGCTCTAACTTTTGAACGAAGACAGATAGGAACAAGCAGATTGTTTCACTGAATTTGTCTCACTCTTAGCTTTCAAACGAGCTATCGCACGACAAAATCCGTCCACTGGAAGCCAAAATCGAAGCAAGCTGTCCAGAGGGGGGGCGACGACAGTGAAATTTCAAAAATTGATGAAAATTTTGGAACGGTTCAGGTCGAA